>WNGS01000337.1:9071123-9116123 GCA_020271785.1 Procambarus virginalis | reverse complement strand
GTCTTTTAACATCAAATTAGACGCTGATGCTCTTAAGTATACACATTTTAAATATATATTTTTTATATATATATTTATTTATATATATGTACAAGAAGGTACATTGGGATTGTGAGGCTACATAGCATAGTAATTACATTCTTGTAAAGCCACTAGTATGCGCAGCGTTTCGGGGAGGTCCTTAATCTAAATATATTTATCTAATCTTAATATATTTATCTATTAAATTGATTTTGAGCATTGTGTATACCATTTGTTTAGAGTCTGGCTGTGAATTATTGTGTATATTCCTTGTGAATCTGTGAACTAAACGTACGCCGCAGACCGGCATGTTTTGCCGGCTGGCGACACAGCTGCGAGCTGTCAGCAGGATAACGGCAGGCTCGGCCGAGCTAGGGATGCTGCCCATCTTAAGATGGACGCTTGTACTGTGAAAGTCGTTGGCGAATATTAGCTACACTTGCAGGCATCTGTTGACCTATATCATATATACCCTCTTACGTAATAAGGCACCAAAACGTACATGGTGTGTACCTATGCTCAGCCTAAGCTTGTTATTAAATTGATATTAACGCGATGGCATTATATATAGATAAATGGTACTTTGTTTTTTTAGATTATTATAGTTTTTCGTATATATTTACATTTCTAAAAAATACATTAACAAGCATATGGAGCGTTTCGGGCAGGTCTTAGGCTAACAAAATATTTTATTATACATGATTTTGAAGTTATTTCAAAATTATCGCTTTTGAAATAACTTCAGGTGGTGGAAACTGAAACTAAACTTACTGATAGTAATGGTGGTATGCATGAAAACTTTCAGTAATTTGAAAGTTAATAAAAGTCCAATGAATAATGTATAAAATACCTAGCGAGATGAAATTTGGTTGGCATTTGTACATAATTATGTATCCACAAAATCAGTATGGCTATATAGCAAAGTATATAAATGAAGTCCATAATTTAACTGTATTTACTAAATAATCCAGCATTTGGTGAATGTTAATCATGAAAATTATCAATATTCCAAGTTGGGATAGTGACAGCTAAAGAAAATGGGTGTCAAGGCCTCAGCCGGGAAACTGATGCTAGAAACTGATGCTAGTTCACTTTAAGCCTGTATATATGTACATATGTGAAGATCTCTAAAAAATATAGATCATGAGTTTAATTTCAAAGATAAATGGGCAATTTCTATGACGTACAAAATAATCAAGCTGATTTAGATAATTATGCTTCATATGTTTGCTGTGCAGGTTCAAGTTACCTTTTCCTTTTATTTCCTTACATTTATAACTTTCTCTGATAGTTGGTTAAAACCGTATTCAGACAGTTGGTATATTTAAGAAATGAAAGCGAATATAAGTATATTTGTAGAAAAACAATGGAAACCAACGCTTGTGGAGGAGAAAGCCGTGAGCAGTGACTGGCAAGTGGGGAAGTTTTTTTTTCCGGGGAAAATTTTTTGTATACAAGAAGGTCGATGACAGCTGCAGTGCAATAGTGCATGCATGTTGGTGGCTCCGCAAGACTATAAATTCACATGAACTTTGTCAGACCCGCAGGATGGGTTTGGGGGTGCATAATTCTGCCCGAAATGTAGGACTGCCACCACATGTTTAACACATCTCGAACTCTGTCCATGGAGGACAGAAGAAAATGTATATATGCTGGTTAGCATTGTAAATGTGTGACCACGTTTGTGGTAGAAAAAAAACACCACAATTTATAATTGAAAACAGGATGTGTTTTCACCTACAGCGTTATAAACCCATTGAACCGCCTACCCGCCGAAGCAGTATGTGTCAAAATTGTTAAGTTTTAAAATCCTACTTGGAAAAAATTAAGGCAAATGGGGGGGGGGGCGTTAAGTTTTAAAGTTTTGCTAGTTTATTGGGCATGGGCACTCAAACTGAGTGGACACACCGCCATATAACAGTATGTACAACACTCCCCAATAGGAAGAAAACCCGTTGGGTTGTTCATCCTTTCACTTGTACCCAGGCACAGCTGGGTCTTGATTAACAGTCTTAAGTGAATAACTTATCAAGATTAACATTTGTCAACCCTTAAAAACTTACTGGTGCAAAATGGGGGAAGCATTTACATTTGACATGGTATTTTCCTAACTCAAACAATGTGGGGTTTACTATGTTACATACATTTGTAACATCTCTTAAATGTTCTCCAAGATATGTTAGATGAATGTTAGAATGAATAAGAAATGTTAGATGAGAAGTTCTGAATGCCAGGCTGTGGTATTCACACTCAACACAGATTTGGGGGGGACGTTTAACAAGCCACTGGCTTTCTGTCCTCATTGAGGCCACTAGTATTAGTTTCCCTCAGATAAATTCAGTAAATGCTCTTTGTTAGTGGCTTTGTAACAATGTAGAACACCAGTGTTATGTTCTCTCACAAACAATGTACTTGTATATAAATAATAAATGAAGTAAACTATGGGCACTGTTATTTCAGAGTAACATGTATAGGGCAACTATATGTAGATATCTATAAAAGAGGTCCACATTTGGAGGCCAGACACTTGGGGCTAGTCTTGTCCAACTTTTCAAGATGCCACATGGGTGGTATGGGAGTGTCATAGGCCAGTCAAGGTCAGTCTTGGTGCCACACTTTTAAGGAGTATTGGCTATTATAGTGGCCTGCAATTTTCATAGTCTTAAATGGAGGATTTGTTTTCCATAATTTTTTCTTTTGTGTTTTTCAGGTGTTTGTAATGGTAATTTTTTTAAGATGAGCAGAAGAGTGGGGGTTGAATTGAGAGGGGGGGTGAATTGAGAGGAGGAGGTAGGAGAGACCCGGGCACAGCTGGGTACCCTGTCAAGTGGTATTTTGTGACTTAACAGTTCATGCATGACTGGTGGATTATTATATATTAATCAAAAATAGTGTTTTCCTTTTTTAGGTTAAATAAAATATTGTGTATACTGTAGTTAAACAAATAAGTACAGTATTGATAATGTCCAATGATGTTGTATACAGAAGAGTGCCAAGGCTGGTGGGAGAGAAGGGGTGGTGGTGAGCGGAATGTCTGGCCGCTTCCCGGAGAGCAACAATGTGCAGGAGTTTGCTGACAACCTCTTCTCTGGTGTCGACATGGTCACTGAGGACTCCCGCCGCTGGACCCCCGGTAAGCTGCCCACACACTATCCACTAGTTTTTAATTCCCCCTCCCCCAAAGAATGGGTTTAGTTATTAACTGTACTTATTTCATATTCAGATACAGGTAGGTCTATTTTGTTCAGACAAAATTTTTACCTGAGGGCCACCATCTCTCTAGCCACCCCAAAAGACAAAAAGCAGGCATCTTGTCAAAGGTCCCTCCCATTTGTCCTGATTTTATTGAGCTGGATCTTAAAATTCAGCAATGTTTTGGCTTTTATTGCTTTGGCAGGTAGGCAGTTCCATGAGTTTATAACCCCATTGTTTTGATGATGATCAGCCCTGTCATGTCAGGTTTGCAGTGTTAGTTCTGGGGCCCTTAATTGTTCCTGGTATGAGAGTTGATTTGGTTCAGGAATGATTCTTTGTTGTCCAGTGTTGAACTTTCTCCATCACAGATATGTCTGGAGATAAGGTCTCCCTGCTTGAATACAATAATCCAAGTGGATCAGATAATTTAATCCTGTCCTTCCTGTCCTCAATCTCTGGTGCCCCAAACAGCACCACCTTACAGCTGAATAACTTTTCTTGAAGTCAAAGATTTGCTTGACTATTCCTAGGATTTGGTTAGCTTTCTTTTACTGCAGCTTCAACTTGTTGTGCAACTTTTAGTGAATGGTGGATTCTGACTCTCCACTATTTCAAGATCCTTTCACTGTTTTTTTTTCTGAATAAATAAATGTTTCTTAAATTACAGTAATGCAAATTTTTTCAACCACAACTGATAACAAATTTATTAGTCATGTATATTACTACCATAACACTAAATATCATTACTAAATTTTTTTTTTTTATACCAACTCCAATGATAGCTTAATGAAGACATCCTAGGCAAGTTCCAAGTACAGTATTGAAGTACAGTACCATAGTCTCGTTTTATTATTTATATAGCAACTAGTCTTTGATGCTAGCAACTATCACAATGCTGACAATTTAAATGTTTAAATTAATGTGGAGCATTTTGTATTTTTGCTAGTGCAAGGGTCCCATAAACTTGATGAGCCTATACCATTTTCTATTGATCTACATAAATTCAATATTTTTTCTCGTTTAGTTTTAAATCCTAGTTTTTTCCATTTTATACCCAAAATGCACAGTGTATTAGTGGCTTTAGTCATTGTAACTGTCCTACCCATGATTTGTACATTCTTATATCCTATTTGTGTGTGTACTTTTGCTTAAATGAAAATTATTTATATAGGTTTTGTATGCATTGGATTAACTTCATAAAATAATAACCATTAAATTAAAACTTTATATTATGCAGATACTGTACACTGTAATTATTTCCCCCCCCCCCAAGTGTAGTGTAATTATTTACTTAAAATGTTAGTATCAGTTGATGATACATGACCACTTGTTTACAACTGTTTTAATCATTAAATATTTTATTACTGTTCATTAGAGCTAAAGTAAATCACTTGTCTTGAAGGTTAATGTTTCCTCCCTGTCTTATTAATGTCTGAAAATGATTAAAATCTTGTTTCTCTAAACCTTAAAGCTTTGAAGCAAATTACATTATAGTAACTTCTCAAGATGAAATATTTGCTTGTACCATAATTTTAGTAATTTTAAACTTCTGTTTCCTGTAAGCTTATTATAGTAAATTAGTCTCGAATATTGTTGTGGACCAAATGTGTGTGTTAAATGTCGCTCTACTGTGTTCCCAGGCGTTCATGGTCTGCCACTACGCTCTGGCAAGCTTCCCGACCTGGCCCACTTTGACAGTGCTTTCTTCAGTGTATCGCCAAGACAAGCTCATGCCATGGACCCCAACTGCGTCTCCTGCTCGAGCTAACTTATGAGGCTATTCTTGATGCTGGTAATGTCCTGTGATTTTCTTATAGTACAATACTTGTAATTTGGAACACCTTCAATAAAAGTTATTGGATGGCAAATGGATAAATATTTACTGTATATATATTTTTAATGTCATTTTCTCTGCAATACTGTACATAACTGTAACAATACTGTTGAAGAAGACTTTGGTAGATTCATCTTTTCTTGCTCTAAATAGATAAACATTAAAACATTCACTTCTTGCCTTCTTTAATTCTGGTAGCACTTTATAGGTGTGAACCCGAGTGAGTTACGTGGGCGTCGTGTGGGTGTGTATGTTGGTGTGAGCAGCAGTGAGAGTGAGGAGGCATGGACAGCTGACCCAGCAAATGTATCCGGCTATGCCCTCACTGGCTGTTGTCGGGCCATGTTCCCCAACAGATTGTCTTACACATTTGACTTCAAGGGTAAGTTATCTCTTATAGGCACTAAATAAACATGCCAAAAGTTTATTTTGGCTTTATTCTATTAATATTTTTTTTAATTTGATGAGTTTAAAGAGTGAGTTGGGTTGAGCAATTTACTTAGCAAATGGGCACTTAAAACACTATTGGCAATGTTATAGCAATCATAGTAAGAAACATCTTCTCCTGTAGGTCCCAGCTTTGCAATAGACACAGCTTGCTCATCGTCAATGATAGCACTTCAAACAGCATGGTCAGCAGTGTCTGAAGGAGAGGTGGAGGCAGCAGTGGTGGGGGGGTACCAACCTTACTCTCAAACCCCAGAACTCGATGCAGTTCAATGCCCTCAATATGCTTGCTCCTGATGGAAAATGCAAGTCCTTTGATGCCTCTGGTGATGGGTTAGTATTCAGTCATATCCATTTTTTCTTTATTGATATGAATAAAGGGTTGTTAATTATATTTTTAATTTAGGAAAACTAAATTGGAAACTGCAATCTCAGGTATGTGAGGAGTGAGGCAGCAGTGGTGATATTCCTGCAGCGGGCATCAGATGCTCGCAGGGTGTATGCCCATGTTGTTCATGCTCGGGCCAACACTGATGGGAACAAGAGTGAGGGAGTCACTTTTCCTTCAGGCAAAGTACAGAGAGAACTTCTGCAAGAAGTTTACAATCATGCTGGAATATCTCCCCTAGAGGTTTCCTACATTGAAGCCCATGGAACTGGCACAAAGGTTTGTCTTATGATGCCACTTCTTACAATATGAAAGCATGCATGCTAAAAAATCTATTTTTTACATTAGTGTAACTAAATTTTCATGGAATTTAGTGAGCCAAATAAAATATTCAGAGGGGACTATGGAAATTGACATTGCAATTATCCTTCATGACTCTTTGCTTAAATTATATTAATTGCCTTTTAACATTATAATAGCATAAAAGCCTAAACTGTGTGTTAATATCATGTGCTTTCTCAGGCAGGTGATCCACAGGAAGTGGGTGCTTTAGCCGAGGTGTTCTGCCCTGGTCGCTCAAACCCTCTCCTGATGGGCTCTGTTAAATCTAATATGGGCCATTCAGAACCTGCTTCTGGGCTCTGCTCCATAGTAAAGGTTGGTAAAGTTTCTCTATTACAATACCAACATAGCTATTTTAAATTGGTCTTTTTATAGTTACTTGCTCAACATGTACAGTCGGTATTAATGATTTTTAAAGTAAAATGGTTTCATATTGCCAATAATATCCTTCATGCATACTACATACATTATGGTTCAGGTATTGCTGGCAATGCAACGGAAAGAGCTACCTGGAAATCTGCACTTCAGTTCCCCCAATCCCAACATACCATCACTACTGGATGGGAGTATAAAGGTACAAAACTTCTTTAAATTCTTGACAATCTCAAATATTGGTGTATTATTTGTAAAATTACAAATGGTTGACAAATCATTACTTGAATCATTCTTTGTGATTAGTTTTTACCTCTCAAAGATTTTCTAATGTTTTATTGGTCTTTGGGGTTATATTCAGTACAATATTCTATTTTCTATTGGCTGCTTTGTCAAAACTTTCAATCCTTGAGAGGACTAAATAGATTAATCAATGTTTATATACTACCTGGGCCAATAAAACCAATAAAATCTTTTAGAGTGCAGTGATTAATCCAAACTTGGTCTTTTAACAAATTTGAGGCATTAATTTAATGACATGTAAAAATAGTTGAAATATTCTAACCCAGATCTACCAACATGTATTAGCGTGCTTGTCATACTTTTTTTTCTCTCTGTCTCCTAATGGGCTCACATTGTAGAGATTATCCTTAAGTTTCAACATCCCATCCCCAACTTTCCAGCCAATTTGATTAATACAAGGTGTGGTGAATCGAGATATTGCATTATGTATGTATCGCATCACGGCCATAACACGGTTTAATTTCACAATACTGTATTCTCATCCAATACATTTGTTTTGTATATTACTGTTTTTATGAAAGTATGGTAATGTGCATGTATTAGTGTTGTATTTGGAGCCGCTTCAGTTTGTTAATAAAAGGTAAATTGGAGTAAAGTACTTACTCTTAAAAGAGTATAAAAGAGAATTGAGAAAAATCACCTGGTCAAGGGAATCTGTCTGGTAGGTAGTATCTGAGGTTTCTGGAAGTGTAGCCAAAGATTGTCTTTCTGCTTCATCTCCAGGCATTTTATCACTTCTCACACACTCCTGTTTGGTCAAGGTCATTCTTGTTCCGGCTAAAGAGGGTGTCACAGAATGAGGAACCGTAGTTTTGTGAGTTGTAGTCACAGCTGTGGTAGGCACTGCTGTTGGGTGTGATGAGACAACACCTGCACCTCTAGCTGCTGCAGCTGCTTTTGCTGTTGCTGCTTTTGTTGTTTGATGAGCTGCAACATTAGCTTGCTGTGCAGCTGCAGCAGCTGTTGCAGACACTTCTTTAACAGCTGTGTTTAATGTGTCACTCATCTTGGACGTTATGCCAGACATGGCATTAAAAAGGCCACCTTTTTTATTCATACTACCAATACTACCAAATAGTCCAAAACCACCACCAGCAGGCTTAAAAAAAAAAAAAATTAGAGTATGCTAGAGTAAAGTTTTAATATGTAATGATTATGGTTGACAGGTTGTAAGCCAGAACACCCCCTGGTCTGGTGGTTATGCAGCCATGAACAGCTTTGGTTTTGGTGGTGCCAATGTGCATGTTCTCCTGCATTCTCCAGGAGATTTCCCCAAGCTCACAACTCCAAATCACTCGCGAGGTATTCTCATTCCCTCCACGCAAAGAATAAACCCAGCATCCTCTCCAAATGGATTAATTCCAGAAGAATGTAGCTTTACTATGGACACAGCTGAGAAACATACTAAAGAGGATTTGGCAGCTGGTTCGTTCTCCGATGACCAGCCAAGGCTGGTATTGGCCTCTGGTCGCACTGAAGAGGCAGTGACAACGCTACTAGAAGGAATCAGAGAAAGGGCGACTCCGGCACTCTGTAGTCTCTTCGACAAACTGTGTGATATGCCCACCAACAGTCACCCTGCTCGTGGTTATGTTGCTGTTAACTCTGGGAAAGAAGTTTTGCAGGTAAGAAAATGTTAATGCATAGGGACCCTAAACATGGGCTGATATATCACACTGTATACAAAATATGGTGATCATGTTCTGTTATGGTTTGAATTAAGACAAATATTAAAAAGGAACTTGGTTCATGGTAGGGATACTGTAGGTGGCATGTATGAAACTTGGTAAATGCAAATGTGTGGCAGAAAATGAATTGTGAAAATTAATAAAGTTGTGGGGTAAGTATTGATCCTAGTGGCAACAAGTATTAAAAAAAATAATGTAAATGGTAATACAGAGTGGGAAATTGGGTTGGAAACCAGAATGAATATGAAAGGCGTTAGTGTTGAATTTAAATACTTGTACACTTGATAAATTTGCTTGAAAGCAAAGACTGGGAGAGTGATTACAATGAAAGTGTAATACCAGTACTGTACTGATTATGAAGAAAAGATAGGATGTGTGGTTAGAAGGCTATATGAAGTGATGGCTTCATTTCTACAAGAGTGAATCACTTAAAGTAGAACGGTAAAAAAAATGTTTATGGAATTAAAATACAATACAGAACTGCAATGAAAATTTTTCAACTCTGTACTTAAAGTAGAGGAAAGTGTTGTGTGGTAGTGATTTTGAAGGAATAGTTAAAGTAAAAAGCAAATATGTTAGCATTTATAAAGTACATTGCAAAATGAGATGTTCTTAAATTTACATGGTCATAACCTAATTATACCACCTGGTACAGGTGTCCCGTGCTTCGCCCTCTCCGCGGCCCCTCTGGCTGGTCTTCTCCGGCATGGGCTCTCAGTGGAGTGGCTGTGGCCGCTCCCTCCTTCGCCTGCCTATATTTGCTGCCTCGGTCAGGAGATGTCATGCTGCCCTCCTGCCACTCGGACTTGACCTTGTTCAAATTCTGACAAGTGAAGACCCTCTTGTAATGTCCTCAACAGCAGCCAGTTTTTCTGCAATTGCTGCCATGCAGGTACAGTATTAAAATGTATAAGTACAGTAATGTACTGCATATTTTATTGCAATACAGTATTTATAATGAAACAAATTATTAGCAAAACTTAAAGTAAGACGAATATGGTCTGTAAAGACATTAGTTAGTATACAATTATTACAGTATAAAGAGTAGAGCCCAATTTAATGACTATAGAGTAGTGATAGTAAATGTGTATCTTAAAAGTAATGCTGTGATTACCAGCTTTTTATGTAAAACTTGGAGTAATCTAGTGTACTGTAGGAAATACTGTATATGACCATTAAGAATTGTTACTTAAGGTTTTTCTTTTCCTGATAATGACAGGTGGGCCTTCTGGATCTACTAAGAAAAGTTGGGGTGCAGGAGGTGGCAGGGATGGTAGGACACAGTGTTGGGGAACTGGGATGTGCTTATGCTGATGGGGCTTTGACAGCAGAGCAAACTGTGCTGGCAGCCTATTGGCGAGGCAGAGCTGTGCAAGAAGCCACCCTTCCTCCTGGTGCTATGGCTGCAGTTGGTAAGTTGATACAGTAAATTTATTGATTGTTAGTGTGTTTACTGCAGGTAGAATTTTTCAATCTTATTCTGGGTTCCACATTTGATGTAAAGCATAGATTTTATATAATTATCCTTAATTTGCATAACATAGCGAGGCCTTCCTAAATCTGGATCTTGATATAATTCATTTTTCTAAACTGTTTCTGGAGGTACTATATATATTAGTGATAACAGAGTCATTCTGTAAAGTAGTTCTTTCCTACTAATTTTGTTCTTTAATATTAATTATTACTTGAAGTAATTCATTATTTCAAAAGTTTCGGCTGTAATGGGAATTGTACATATTAACCATTTGCTATGGTTTGCAAAGAGCTACTGTTTGGGAACATTCTGACAATGGGCTTTTCTTGTTTAAATGCATTTTGACATGTTACTCTTGTTGGGTAAATATATGTATAATTTAGGGCACGTAAGAAGAGTGGGGGGGGGGTAAGTGGCTAAAACATTGAAGCCTACCAACTATGAGAATTAGGATGAAGTCTGTGGAGTACCCATTGGTGCATAGTTACGGTATGTAGCTGACAGAAAGACACAAACCATGGGCATTGAGAACCTGAAGGCAAGGGCAGACTGGCTGCAGAATTTTGAGATTGAATGATATAGTAATTTATTCACAAGAAGGTACAGTGGGTTGGTGAAATTACATAAGATTAGTATTTTTACATTCTTGCAAAGCCTAACACGTGTAGCATTTCGGGCAGGTATTCGGATATGGTATTATAACTTTATTTTGCCGGTCATTAAACTACCAAGCCCTGACTGTTCTACTGAAAGCAAAAATAATTTTCTTTTTTACACTATACTAATCAGTATTTGTGTGCACACAAAATTGGTTTATATTTTAGTCTATGCTGGAATATTATCATTTGCAGTAAAAATCCAGACAATTTAGGAATGGCCAAGAAAGTTATAAAAAAAAAAATGGAACTTCAGATTATTCATCAACCTGCTCTAGAATTAATGAAGATTTTGGAGGATCTGCTTAATGTGCCTTGCCACAGAACTAGAATTTGAAGGTATAGTACCTTTTTAAATTATTACCATATAACATTTGTCAGGTCTGAGTGCACAAGAGGCAGAGAAGTGGTGCAAAGATGGTGTGATTGTAGCTTGTCACAATGCCCATGACTCCGTCACGCTCTCTGGTCCACAAGACGCCATCAAGGAGGTGCTAGAAAAGCTCACCAATGATGGAATATTCTGTCGTGCAGTAAAGTCTGAAGGTGTTGCCTTCCACCATCCCTCCCTCAAGTCTGCTGCCCCATGTCTCTTCAGAGAGCTAAGCAAGGTACAGTTCATGGGTAATGTAGAACTAATGTCGGTAATGTGGTCACTGTACTCGAAATGGTATATTAGGCATCGGTAAATTTCCTTCAGTTCTTATGATGGTTCAATATTAAATGATGAATGTACTGTAAATGATTAATGTAATATACTGTTAAAAAAAGAAAGTTAAAAACTTTCGATTCAGATAATCCCATGTGCTCGGCAACGGTCATCACGGTGGGTTAGTTCGTCAGTGCCAGAGACTCGGTGGGACTGCCCAGAGGTCAACCTTGCCTCTGCTGATTACCTTGTCAACAATCTCCTCTCTCCAGGTCTGCCATGTGTATTGCTTGATTTTGTTAACTATCATACCTATGATAGGAGAATAAGACATTTTAAAGAATTTTAGTACAGTAATACAATTTTGTGATAGTATATTCTGAGTAAAGTCAGTTTTAATGCTTTCTTTAATTTTATTGCATGCACTAGTTATAATAATTGTATTGTTTAATTAATATAATGGTACTAGTACTGTAATCGATTTCAGTACTGTTTGCCGAGGCACTGGAAAAGGTTCATGCCAATTCTGTGGTAGTAGAAGTGTCTCCACATGGTCTGCTGCAGGCCATACTAAGGAGGTCATTGCCACAAGCTACACCCATCCCTCTCATCAGGAAGGATGCAAAGTGCCCTCTGACACACTTCTTGGAATCCCTTGGAAAGTAAGTAAAGAAAAATGGCAAGGCTTGGGGACAAGAGTTCCGTTGGGTAGAAGAGGTGTTTGTTATATAGTGGGGGACTGTGGATGGAGGGAGAAACTGTGATAGCGTGTAAAAGGAATATCCGGAAATCTTTTATCACATGGGAAGTGTTAAAAAACATAATAGATTAAAAATGGAGAGGCTTTCACAAATGAATAAGGTGAAAGATTAAAGTTGAAAAGTTAATGCATGGTCAATTGTGAAAAATAGAGAATAGGAGTGTTAACACCTGGTTAAAGTACCTCACTTTACGTAAAAATTGTAAGAGAATGGATAGGTATGGTAATTCTACTAGCGAGGTATTTTACTGTATATGCCTTAATATTCTTTAAAAATATTGTACATTAAAGTGCATTAACAATAATCACATTTTCTTAATCATCTAATCAACAAATGATATATGTTGGGTATTACGTTTGTTTAAGATTCAGATTTGACAAATTGTTAAATTAAGATATAGTGAATTTGTGGCCTCGATTTACTCTCCTTTGCAGAGCAATATTTTGCTTGACAAAACTAGTTCTTTGCTGAAAATCTGAAGTGCAGAAGTGACAAATAATATTACTAACTGGCATTTTTTTATCTTTAGGATGTACCTAGGTGGTGTGAGCATTGATGTAGGAGTCCTTTACCCTCCACTTGCTATGCCTGTTCCGTCTTCCACTCCCTCCATTGCCAGCCTTATCAGGTAATAAAAAAATGTCTTGGTTTATATCAAAATGCACAAAAGAATGTTTAATATTTCCAATTAGCTATTATTACATGATCAATTAAAGACTTGATATATATATGTAATAGAATTTTAACTGTGTGTGAAGGTGGGACCATTGTCAGGAGTGGGATGTGGCCCGCTTCAGCACCTCTCCCGCAGGCTCCGAGTATGAGGTGAAGGTGGACTTGGAGTCTGAGGAGCATCAGTACCTTGAAGGCCACACTATTGATGGACGTGTTATCTTCCCTGCCACAGGCTACCTGGTGGGTAAAGCATAAAGACATAAAATACATTTTTATGCTATTTAGATTTGTTAACTGTATAGTATAGATATCTAGATACTGGTATGCAGGGTACTGGTACATAAATTTGTGAACAGTATGTAATGATTTATTTTATATATACAGTTATCCATTTCATTTTACATGGTAAACAGCACCCTCGTTAAAATATATTTAATTTAAAATGTCACTGTATCCCCATAAAGCTTATTCTATTGCTTGCAGGTGTTGGCTTGGCAAGCATTATGCCGCCTGAAGGGCACACAGTGGGAGGAGACCCCCGTCACCTTCAGCAATGTGACACTCCACCAGGCCACTGTCCTCTCCTCCCCTTCTAATAATGCTGCTCCTCCCACTACCACCACTCTTGTTGTCAGGATCTTGCTTGTTAAGGGCGAGTTTGAGGTAAGAATAAAGCTTGTTAGTGTGTTTTATATTTGAAAGTTGAAAAGTATATTACTCTTCTAATATTTTTTATACTGTAATGAAAATATAATGCAAAAATTTGGTTAAACTTGAGTGCATTGATACTTTTAGGTGGTTGTAAGTGATTCGGTGGCAGCCTCTGGATGTATTCACTTGGGAATAGAACAGTCTGGTGAAAGCAAGTCTTTGGTGGATTTCCTGACTTCATCAGCTGAAGGAAATGGTGAAATTCTTCAACAGAAGGATGTATACCAGGAACTTAGACTTCGAGGGTATCATTATGGGGGAATCTTCCAGGGCATTGCACAAACAAATCTAAAAGGTGAAAACTGTAGTGTATGCAGCTTATGTTGGTGAAAAGTAATTCTTGTACTGTAAATCATTTGCCCATTTTTTAATATAGAGTACAGTACTGTACTATATTTTTATTTTGCCAATTGCTTCATCTGGATTTTGTAATTTGCAAGGAACATGTGGGACTCTCATGTGGAAAGAGAATTGGGTATCGTTCCTTGATACGATGCTCCAGTTCTCCCTAGTTGGAGCTAAGCAGCGTGCACTGATGCTTCCCACTAGAATACGGAAATTTACTGTTGACCCCAGCAAGCTCCTATGTAATGTAAAGGAGGAAGATGACCTTAAGACAGTGTCTGTAAGTACTTGTAGCATGTTCTGCATGATAGTGTTTATAAGGTTTACTATAAGGAGATATACAAGGTCCTGAATAATTTCTTACAGATTTCCAAATACAGTTCTTATGTTGACCACCTTAGTATATGCTGCTATTGTGTTATCAAATTGAATGTGGGCTTCAGGGGACAGATATGGTGAGATAACAACCCCCAGGTCTCTTTGTACCCGATTCTTGAAGGATTTAATCTGTGTACTTTGTGTCTGGCCCCCTATTCCGTACACAGAATTTCATTACTTATTGCCTAAACTCTAGTAGCCATTATTTAGACCATCCTTTGTTTGGTCTAGGTCATCTTGTAGTCTCTTGCTATCTTGCCAACTCTTATACATGTATATGTACATGTGAGTATGTGTACATGTACAATTAAATGGCCCAATATAAAAGCAAATATGTCTGTGTATCATCACTCCCCCTAGCCATAATCTTTTTCCTAAATCAATACATAGTAGGGCATAAATAAACTTAAATGTTACGATGTCTCTTCTTCCTTGGGCTGGTCATACTACTGCTGGCAGACATAAATTTTACATTCAAACACTGTGAATCAATATTGAAAGAGTGAACTTTGTGCCGAGTTAGCACTGCAAGCACTGGGCCACTCACAGTCATATGTACTTAATGTACAGTATTGTATTATATATTAGAGGTAAAGTTGTCAAACAATACAAAAAATAATTATTGTATTTATAATTTTTTCTTTTGAACCCTTGCCAGGTACAGCACAACTCTCATATTGGAGTAACATCTTGCCAGGGAGTACTTATTCAAGGGCTGAAGGCCACACTCGCCCCAAGGAGACCTACCCAAGACCGCCCTTTGTTAGAAACGTACCAGTTTGTCCCACTTCATTTGACTGAAGAATGTAAGATTGAATCTTGTATTTCAAAGGAAACACACTTAGGACTGCTTCTGGACATAACCCTAGAGAACTTGTTAGGTCATGGGCTGAAGATTGTAGAAAGCACTGCTTCTGCAGCTTCAAACACCTCCATCCTAGATACAGCTGTGGCACTACCACTTGCAGAACTTCTTGCCATAAAGCCACAGCTTAAGGCAAGTCCAAATATATTTCCTATTAGATCATGATAACAAATTCTAGATTTCATGTTTTTGGTAGATGAATAATTGTCTAATTGTTGATAGGCAATAAAGAGTATCAACACTTGTATGTATCTTGTTTAGTCAAGAAAACAATTGACATGTTCATTCCAAACAGATTGACTACATCCTTCACACAGCTGAAAAATTATCGGGCGAAGAGCAGGAAAGTCTCCACTCTGCAGGAGTAGTTGTAAAGGCTGACCTTGCCTCAACCTTGTCTCCACCCCCACATCTTCTTATCCTCCACCAGTGTCAAGATTTGGAGATAGTTGACAAACTGAATTATGGCTCATTTATCATGACAAACAATGAAAGTGTAGAAGAGATTTTAAAAGGTGCTGGGTGCCATGAGATTGCTTCAGCAGGGAAGATTGGCATGAAATTATTCAGAAAGGTATGTTGTACCTAAAGTAAAGGGAAAAAGTAACATTTGTAATATAGATTACCCTGTTATACCAGCTTATTTTTTGTATACAGTATGCTTGTTAGCATGTCTAAATAAAAAGGCTTTAATCTTTCTAATCTTGATTAAAAGTAGGTACACTTGTATCTTGATGGGCTTAAGATCAGCATGGAGATGAAGAGTAACTTCATACAGGAAAGGTTACTAACTAACAAGGTTATCTGAATGATGGGCTTATCACTTGTGAGCAAATCTGACATTTCAATACAATATGAATGTAATAATGTATATACTGTATGTTGCTGAAATTGTACACACTAGTTCATAGGCTGGTATTATGGGGCTTATTTTGATGTATGGATCACATCCTGTTTGTAAAGTTTATTATTAGTTTTTCATTATTAAATTTGGCTTGTACCTTTTTACTCAGACCCAGGTGGAGATTTCACATGCAACATTGGAAATTTGTGGTACTGATGCTAACTACTCCTGGGTGAATATGCTTAAGGAAAAGATACTGGATCCTACCATTGAAAATTTGTGGCTAGTCTCTTCAGGTGAACCCTCATCGGGTATCCTAGGACTTGTAAATTGCCTCAGGAGGGAACCTGGGGGAGAAAAAATCCGGTAAATATTTTGATAGTACTGATCCCAATTCTTTAATTTTTAAGTGTAAAATTCTGAACATTTTGGTACACAAGAGTTGCTAATAAATATCATACGTTTTTACAGATGTGTGTTTGTCCCTGAAGGAAAGGCTATATTAGACCCAGATTTACTTGCTCGTGACTTGGCCATCAACGTTCGTCAAGGCAAGGTTTGGGGAACATACAGACATGTACCACTGAGTCAACTTACACCTCAGCCGTCCACACATGCTTTATTGAATGTAGCCACTCGTGGCGACTTAGCCTCTCTCACTTGGTTCCAAATGGCCTCACAAGAATCATGCGAGAGAGATATGAAGTTGTGTGAGGTCTACTATGCACCATTGAACTTCCGTGACGTGATGCTGGCCACAGGAAAACTGCCACCAGATGCTTTACCAGGAGATCTGGCAATGAAGGTGTGACAGAGAAATTACATAGTTATTCTTTATATTTGCAATTTCACATACACTATAGTACTGTAGTTGCTTATCAAAAAAGTTTTAAGGGTCTTATATTTTTTCACCATGATTTTACTCGACCTACTTCCATTCCAGGAGTGCATCTTGGGACTAGAATTTTCTGGTACGAGTGGTGGGAAACGTGTGATGGGTCTGGTTGCTGCTGGTGGGTTGGCCACTAGTGTGAGGGCTGACGCACTACTCACTTGGCCCGTTCCTGCCTCTTGGTCTCTCAAAGACGCTGCTACTGTTCCTGTGGTATATGCCACGGTAAGTAAAATAGTTCTTTAAGACTACTATGTGCAATGTTTTGGATCATACTATATCTGCATATACAAGCTTAAATTTATTGGAATACATCGGTAAGACTGATAAAAATATTTAAGATTAACTTTGCCTTGTTACAAATCGGAGCTGAAATTTAAAAATAATTTATTGAATAAAAGTACAGTACAGTATGTAAAATTGGAATCTTATTTCCACAGGCTTACTATGCATTGGTGGTACGTGGAGGGCTGCGACAAGGGGAAAGTGTGCTCATCCATGCTGGTTCTGGTGGTGTGGGACAGGCAGCCATTAGTATTGCCTTATCCCTATCTTGCACAGTTTATACCACCGTTAGTACTACACAAAAGAAGGAATTCTTGCAGAAAAGATTTCCTCAAGTAGGTTGAGATTTAATATGCATTATGTTCTGTATTCATTGTCAGTCGTTATTATGTAAGTTATAACTTGTCATGATACTGATATTTAGTAAATTGTTTCCAAGCCTATTAAAACAGTCACTGCTCCTACTCACAGCTGAAAGACGAGAACTTTGCTAATTCACGAGATGTGAGCTTCGAGTACGCAGTACTGGAGCGAACTGGAGGCAGTGGGGTGGACGTTGTACTAAATTCTCTGGCCGGGGAGCTACTACAGGCCTCCGTCAGGTGCCTGAGGGAGCATGGCCGCTTCCTTGAGATAGGCAAGGCTGATCTCTCCAACAACACAGCCTTGGGTGGGTAGTAGGGAGCAATATTTAAAAAGATATTCAAGACTAAATTGCTTGGCATTCAATTGCATTCTGGTGTATTGTACAATAAACTGTAAAAATGGTAGTACTTCTAGATTTTTTCAATGGGTTAACTTAACATTTATATTAGTGTAAGTCACTTCCTAATTGCAGGCATGGCAGTATTCCTGAAGAATGTGACTTTCCATGGTATCTTGCTGGATGCTTTATTTGAAGCCACTCCTGAAGAGCGACAACGCCTCAACTATCTTGTGAAGGAGGGCTTAAAGAATGGAGTGGTGACGCCCCTTGCAGCCACATTATTCACTAGGGACTGCGCTGAAGATGCATTCAGGTACGATTGTTCTTAACTAGTTAAGTATACAGAGGGTTTTGTATATTAATATACTAAATATTATTATATGTACTTAATAATATATTATTAATAATACAACTAATGTTATGCTGCAAGGCCTAATATTATTAACGAATTGAGTATGTTAATCGAATACTGTACATTATTTGTATTTGTAATGTTTGAAATGTTGGAGGAGCTTGTTAATTTGAATTATATTGCTGTAATTCATCAATATTTGGTAATTTCTCATCTATGTGACTACGGTTGAATGGTAGAGAGAAACGACGTGTAATTTGGGGGAAATTTTTCAAGTTTTTCCCACAATAAATTTATTTTTAATATGATCACTAGAAAGGGCAGATTATGCTATACTGTAGATACAAAATAAATTAAAAATTGACATTAATTTTAGCTCTATATACTGTACTGTAGATTCAAGAAAAGAGTGGATCCAAAATTAAATTACCACGGCCAAAGGGGGAGTGGCATACAGTAATTAAATCTTGCTGTTTAATGTTTAAAGTTTTAATTTTGTCTGGATAAAGAAAGACTACAATCTAGTGTTTTAATATTCTTGCAGATATATGGCAACAGGCAAACACATTGGTAAAGTTGTGCTGGAGGTGAAGCCTGAGGTGACCAGTAACTCGCCCACCTCGCACAACACCACCTTGGTGTCGGCAGTACCTAGAGTGACTGCCCACGCTCACATGGTGTATATCATAACGGGTGGGTTGGGTGGACTTGGATTGGAGCTGGCTGGTTGGTTGATCAGTCGTGGGGCCAGGAAACTTGTGCTCACTTCTCGACGAGGCATCAACACTGGATATCAGGTATGTAGAAGAATACATCATTTCTTTCATATGATAAAATACAATAGTACTGGTATTTCCATGTACAGTACTGTAATTTTTTTGTGTAAGGAAGGGACTGCAGTTATTTGAATCTTGCTACTAGAACATTTAATAAATTAGTTAACAAATTCTAAACTTTGTTAATAATTGTAATGTGACTACATTCACCCTAAATCAGTTGGAAACTGTAAACTGCTCTGCTGATGGAAATTGTGGATTTGCCACAGGCACTCTGTATGCGACGGTGGCTGAACTTGGGTGCAAGTGTGCGGATAATGACACAGGATGCCTCTACCTTTGCTGGGGCTACCACACTCTTGCAAAAGGCTGCTGAAGAGGGGCCTATTGGTGGCATATTTCATCTTGCTATGGTGAGACATGTTAATTTAACTTTGTGTATAACTTGTTTGAATGTGCATTGATATTTTGTATTTGTTTGTATTTAATGTTAAAAGATGGTTTAAAATCATATTTGTTTTAAGTACTGTATATAAAAAATGAATGGAGCATGAAATGTGCAAAGGAACATAAATATGTAGTGGAAAAAGTTTAATTAGAAAAATTAACAAAATTAAAGCAATTGGTTATGATAGGTGCTGCAAGATTCTCTACTGGAGAACCAGACAACAGAGACCTTCAGCATCGTAAACACTGTCAAGGGTGATGGAGCAGTAGCCCTCGATGCTGCTTCTCGTACCTTCTGCCCAGACTTGCACATGTGGGTCGCCTTCTCCAGTGTTGCATGTGGCAGGGCAATGCTGGTAAGCAGTTCCATAGTTTAATAGTTCCATAGGTCCAAAAGATACTTAAACAGTAACAAGTCTTAGTCAAGCAGTATCATCATCTAGGAGTCTGACTTTTATTGGATTATCTATATATATGTTGCTCTTCTTGTATAGTAGTATGGAGTAGTTAATGTAGATTTCACTTTGTTTCAAGGTTTTGGTAAATTTCTTATTCCTGAGCTGCTTATATATAATCAAAGGTTAGCAATTCCTCTTTTCTTTTTTTCTCCACTAATCAGTTCTATTGTGCATTCAAAAGCCAACATGAGATGGAATCCACAGGAATTTTACTCTAAAAGTAATTAATTTTTTCTGAAGCTAGACATAAAAGCATGTTGTAAGCAGGTGGTGGTGCTTTTTTCCTCCCATCCTCACCCTTTCCCCAGTAATGTTGTGTGTATACTGTAGTCTTTTAGTGTGTCCACTAGTCTGGATTTACAAGGTCGAATGGTAAGTTGTTAGCCATGCCTTTCCTGCCTCTGATCAGAGAATAGATCCAAAATTCCACCTGAAAGTCCTCGGCAGTGAGATGATGCAGTAAAGGAGGAGCCTAGACATAAAGTGAAGAGGATGCTGTCTAAACAAAACCGTTGCATGAAAGGCTACACATAGGAAATTTGAGCCGTTTGCATGCCAGAAGCTGACTGAAGGCGAGAAACTACTTGTCAATGACTGGTGACCTGCATAAAGTTTGCCATTTTCCAAAGTGAAATGGTTGCTTAAAAAATATACTGTTGCACAGCAGAAATGCATCAGATAGGAATAAGTAAAGGCTAATCTAAAAAAATTAATTAATTCAGATGCACTGTACTGTACCCATTTTAAAGATAAAGTTCTGTGATCCAGTCCAGTCTGAAAGAGGCACGCTAGACAGAAGTGACTTGCAAATTCCTTCATAGCAGGAAGGATAAATAAAGTCTATGGTGGTGAAGAATATCATAATCAGATTGTAATTTGTACAGTATGTTCCTCAGGGATAATAAATTATCTGGTTTGGTGACAGGCCACAAAAGGCAAAACTGAATTTTCTCTCGATGACAAACTGCTCGGCTTAGACTCGGTTACAAGTATCTCTGGGAATTCTCATTATCTGCCGATGTAGACCTGACCAAATGTAAACTGTGTCAACAAAATTATTCGCACACCCTCCGTCACTATGTGATGGAGTGCGAAAAGATACGTGAATTTAGAGACAATTCTATAACCAATGTTCCAGCGATGTGTAAATATTTCATTCAAAATGATCTGCTACCAGAAATTTTAGCCAAATATCCCCAGTTTGCTAACTGTAGGTAGTAACCGAGTGATTGTAACCTATCCACCGCTGCCCACTGGATGGGAGGCGGTGTGCAGGACAAACATATAAATTTTGACACTAGCTCTCCACATATGTCAGTTGCTTAATTTAGAACCTGTACTTGAGGTCGATCTCGAACCCATTGTTGATGTGACGACTTATATTGAATTTTGTAACTAGCTCATCAAGATTGTAACTTGCTTAGCTAAATGAATTGTGGGGTTCAGTCCCTGAGCCCATTATGTGCCTCTGTAACCCTTTCCACTACCGCCCACAAGATGGGTATGGGGTGCATAATAAATGAACTAAACTAACTAACTAACTAACTGACAAAGGCAAGTCATTTGAATGAAAGTTCGGTGTTTAGCGCCATCAACATTAAGACAAATGTTGAACATTCGCATACCCACGAGTCACGCTTCCCTGTATCCTGCGATGCTTAAATATCACTAGGACATGTGTAACTTTGTTAACAACTGTGAACGCTTGTTAATGTATCATCCATGGAAAAAAACTGCTACGGTGCATGCACATGTGCACAAATATATTTTTAAGGTGCAACTGAAATTAATTGTACATGTAGGAGGTGACTTGCAGGTCATGCATCCTGAAGTGTACAGATTCTAAACATAATAATAATTTGATATACAGTATATATCTTTTCAGATCTTAAATTGACAGAATGCAGAAGAGAAAATTTGTTGGAATAATAATTTCAAAGCCAGCTGTGTTGTGTTATTAATTTGAATGTGAATTTGCAGGCCAGACAAACTATGGGTGGGCTAACAGCGTGTGTGAAAGAGTTGTTGAATCCAGGGTAAGGGCTGGCCTTCCTGGTGTTGCTGTGCAATGGGGCGGTATTGGTGAAGTTGGCATTCTTGCTAACACCCTCGGAAATGTGGAGGTCAGTGATTAGTAGTAGGACTGAATGTTGTAAATGTTATAATGCTTTAAATAAAAAAAATAAGTCTTATACTTGGTTAGCACTTTCTCTCTCTCTCTCTCTCCCTCCCCTGCAAGTCTTAATTGAAATGTATTCTCAACAGGTGGGTGGAACAAAACCACAATCGGTACGGTCGGTGTTAGAGAGCCTAGATGTGCTATTACTCGGTGGCTCTTCAATAGTGTCATCACTTTGCCTTGCTACCAGAAACTCTACCAAGGCTGATGCTAGTGGTGGAGCATCGCTCGTCAAATCTGTTGCTAACATCTTGGGTATGTTTCTCACTCAAATAGTGTTTTAAAATGTGCTAGCTTATTTTTGTGAAATTTTGAATTTGTATTGCTTGTTGTTAGTTAATTTAATGCATGATGTATTGCAGTCTTTTGTCACTGTCTAGAAAATCATTCTTGTTACAGGAATGAAAAATATTTCAAAGGCTCCTCTAGATGTGACACTTGGAGACCTGGGCCTGGACTCTCTCATGAGTGTGGAAGTGAAACAAACTTTGGAGAGGGAGGCTGACCTAGTACTCACTCCTGCTCAAGTTAGGGATCTCACGCTTCGCATGCTTCAAGACATGGATAAGCAAGATGGTACCCACAGACAGACTTCAGATGAAGGTAAGAACCAGTCTTATTTATTTATTTACTTATTTTGTTTCTTGGGGGTTGAGGTTTTGCTATTTGGTCCCGCATCTCCTGAACACACTCTCCTGTTCTCATGTACAGATTCATGAAAATACATGTATATATGTATGCACCATGTATACATGTGAATGTGTGTTTGTTTATATATATAAAGCCACTGGCTTCCTGTTCTTAAGGCCACTAGAGAAATGGTGGCACTTGGTTAAATTCAGGTACTGTATATAAAAACAAGATTGTTGTAGAGCATGTGGACCACATGGGCTGCCAGAGCAGCTGCCTATGTTGCCAACCCAACTGTAATACAGTAATAAAAAGGGCATAATAGACTATAATAAGGCATATTTTTCCACCAATGTGTTCACATTTTTCAACCATTTTTAAACATGTTTTACTGTATCAAGAGCTTTCGATATTTTTTGCCAGTGTTTGTAATTTCACGCCTCGTTAAGTGCTAACTTGGTGGGGAAAGGGAGTGGGGGTAGTATAATTCATAATTATTATTATTATTATTATTTGTTTAATTGGAACCAAAACTCGACCTTATCTAGATTTGCTTATATTAGTACAAATAATGTAGCAGTGTAATTGATTTTTGCAGGACCTGAAGCCACATCACCCGAAGGCACAGTAAAGCCAAAGTCTGAGATGATGCAGGTGCTACCTCAGCCATGGCTTACCCTGCCCTTGGTGCCAGAGGGTCGTGTTACAGTGCTGCGAGAGACTAGCAATTCCAATGTTCCACTGTTCCTAGCAGCTCCTATACAGGGCACAGCAGTTCCCCTCACAGAGATAGCACAAGGCCTCGACCGACCTGTCTATGGCCTGCAGTACCCACCTGATGTTTCCCACAAGTCAATTACAGAGATGGCAGAGGTGTTGGTTCAGGTGAGAATTTGATGAGTTACATAGTAAAAATTTATATACATTCCTATTTTAACCTGTATACAGCACATTGTTTTATATTTAGAACAGTAGTATAAATTAGAATAATAAAATTGACTGCTTTTAAACAGAAATTGCAAGAGTTGCACCCATCAGGAGATTATGCCATTGGAGGGTACTCTTTTGGTACTGCAGTAGCCCTTGAAATGGCCCGTCTTCTGGAAGCAAAGAATCGCACCCCAATTTCAATTGTTTTGTTGGATGGATCTCAATCTTATGTGTCTGGCATCATTGAAGGCTACAAATCTAGGCACGTTTCAAACTTGCCTGTACACGAGTCAAGCAGAGTAAACAATGAGGCCCAGGACCAGGTAGAGATGTTGATAGTTTTTGCCATGCAGTTCACATCCGTTGATCCCGCCACACTGAAAAAGTCGCTGCTAGGTTTAAACTCGTGGGAGGAACGAGTGAACCTGGTGGCAGAGCTGATAAACCAGAAGAGAATGGAGGCAGGTGTCGATTCTCATCATGATGACCACCAGCAGGTAATGTGCTGTGAATTGTTAGTATTTTATGTAATGGAAGTTTGATTAAAGTCAGAGTATATTGAAAGTACTCTCATTGAAACCATAACATATTGGTTAAAGCTACTTTACAGACCTTACTACACTTTGGCATACTTAATCTACAATTTGTTGCAAAAATTAAGTATACTGTATGAAATAAGTTAATAAAATAACTTAAATTTATGCAATACATTAAATTGCCATAGATAAGTTTGTTTGGGTATTTAAAAAGCTTATGTAAATTTTAAATTTATAAAATTAAATTTTGTTTCCATTAAAAGTTGTATTATGTGAAATTATGAGGAACATACTTTTACAAAATTATTTTTGTGTGGAGTGTAGGCAGTGAAGGCAGCAGAGCTTTTGTATCAGAGGCTACTGGCTGGGAGTAGACACAAAGCAGAAGGTTGCCTGACACCACCTACACTCCTGGTGCGAGCCAGGGACAACCCCCAAGCTGCTGCTCTTGGACATGACTATGGACTTGGCAAGGTGAGGATTTCTTTGATTAATGGAGACTGCAATAGTTGCAAGTTTACAAATTTACTTTGCGAGATACTGTACTGTATAACGTTTTAAAAAGTTTATAATCGTTTTAATTGTTTTGTGACATTAGACAATGATTTTTTAAATACTGTAACCATATTGGTTTTAGTCTATTCAGTACAAAAAGGGACTGTTGCTGCAATGCTATTAAAAAACTAATTCATTATTTGGTGTTTTGGTCATTGTAGGAATACAATCTGTTACATAAACCTTTGACATTGCAGATCATAGGAGGAACTCTTAAAATTGAAGAAGTTGCAGGGACTCACGAGACTTTTGTTTTGGGAAGCAGTGGCCAGCAGGTGGCCAACCTTGTGCATGCGTTCCTGCAGGAAGCGGCTCTCTCTGCCAAACTTCGTTAATGTTCTTGAACAAAAAAATGAATGTGGTTATATTCTGGTAAAGAGAAAAATTACCAGGAGTGATCTGTGATATAACTTTAGGGGAGTTATGGGGGTAAAAGAGAAAACTAAAGGCTTGGGCAAGATATTAAATTTACTACGTCGTTAGGATTTACTATGTCATTGTGACTTTTGGACAGAGTAGGTCTTCAATATATCTTTGCACTGACCAAAAGAAAGAAAAACAAAAGTTTAGTACCAAGATATTCTTGATGAAAGTGAAGACAAAATATAGCTTTAATGGCTTCATAATTGTTCTTTTGGTTTTGTTTGTACATGTGCTTATTTATGCATAGATAAGTCTCATTTTTGTCTTTGACCAAGAGATTACAAGAAAAGTTTCTTGTTTGATATACCTCAAAACTTATGCTGCAAAGTGCATTGACTTGTTATCCTTGTACACTTAGGGTATACTTTTGATGATCCTAGGTTCCAAGTATAGGAACACAAGGAAGATATATGAAGCATATTCTTCAGAGTAAAGGGATTGAGTATACTTAGAAGTGTTTACATAAAATACAGGGTTAAGTATGCATAGAACAGTATTTTAGTTTTAAGTTGTAATTTATTTATAGGTCTATGTAATGGCACAGGCACCTTATTCCTGTGTTTAAATACATAATGCTGTTATATAGTATTATTAGTTTTATTAGATTTTAAGTAAAATGCATAGGTACACACTTTAGTGCATCGATATCTATTGTGATAGTCTGATTACTCGCTTATTTCTGTGGGATGTGCTAATTGAAAAGGACTGTTTAAGGTGTGTTCTTGTATGTTCATCTCTTGACAAGTGTTGCAGTGCCATCAGTGCTCTTTGGTAAAAAAAAATTTTGATATATTAGGGTGCTTGTATATTTTTCTGCACATATTTCCTTAAATATGTAAACATCGGGAAGATGTAGCATCGTGACATGGCTGGTAACTTTAAGTCAAATTCACTGCAGTATAAGCAATCAGTACATATCATTATACTAGCCTGCTCATTCCTGCCTATTGACACAAATGTATCCTTATTTTGACTACCTATATTTTAATTTAAGTATTTTTGTAAGAGATGATTTTAGTGTGTTTGATGTATGTGTGAATTAAGTTTTACCTAAGCAAGTATATTTATTCCACTTGCAATAACTTAAATTGTTTTATAGTTGTATAATTTTTAAGGCCCATGTTCCCATATATATAACTTGTATTTACATTGTGTTCACATTAAAAATTCAAAGTGTTTAAAGCTATATTAATTATACATACACAGTAACTATTATAATTGACTAATGACTTGCAGAGAACAGATAATTTGTCAAGGTTTATTAATCTAAACTGGCAGTATTGGGATCACAAGTGTTGTTTAGCATCTTTTGAATGTTATAGTCTTTGAGGCTTGGTGCCTTCAATTCATAATTACTTGCATAGTGCTTTTATGGATATATTTTTTCCTATATGATATATAGTAGATAAAATTCCTGGGATTTATATACGCCCCTGGCAATTTTAAAGTTGTATAAAGGAAAATTTTAAATTAAAATAATAGGATTTACAGTCTCCGTGGTGTAGTGGTAAGACACTCTCCTGGCGTTCCGCGAGCGCTGTCATGGGTTCGTATCCTGGCCGGGGAGGATTTACTGGGCTCAAATCCTTAACTGTAGCCTGGTTGATGGGGTTCTGGGAGTTCTTCTACTCCCCAAGCCCGGCCCGGGGCCAGACTTGACTTGTGAGAGTTTGGTCCACTAGGCTGTTGCTTGGAGCGGCCCGCAGGCCCACATACCCACCACAGCCCGGTTGGTCCGGCACTCCTTGGAGGAATAAATCTAGTTTCCTCTTGAAGATGTCCACGGTTGTTCCGGCAATATTTCTTATGCTTGCTGGGAGGACGTTGAACAACTGCGGACCTCTGATGTTTATACAGTGTTCTCTGATTGTGCCTATGGCACCTCTGCTCTTCACTGGTTCAATTCTGCATTTTCTTCCATATCGTTCATTCCAGTACGTCGTTATTTTACTGTGCAGATTTGGTACTTGGCCCTCCAGTATCTTCCAGGTGTATATTATTTGATATCTCTCTCGTCTTCTTTCTAGTGAGTACATTTGGAGAGCTTTGAGACGATCCCAATAATTTAGGTGCTTTACCTCGTCTATGTGTGCCGTATATGTTCTCTGTATTCCCTCTATTTCAGCAATCTCTCCTGCTCTGAAGGGGGAAGTGAGTACTGAGCAGTACTCAAGACGGGACAACACAAGTGACTTGAAGAGTACAACCATTGTGATGGGATCCCTGGATTTGAAAGTTCTCGTAATCCATCCTATCATTTTTCTGGCTGTCGCAATATTTGCTTGGTTATGCTCCTTAAACGTTAGGTCGTCAGACATTATTATTCCCAAATCCTTTAAAGCCTCTGTTTAACGCAACAGTAAAATGTGTACTTGGATGAAAACACGATTCTTCGCGGCGGGGATTGTATTCCAGGGACCTGCCCGAAACGCTACGCGTACTAGTGGCTGTACAAGAATGTAACAACTCTTGTATGTATCTAAAAAAAAAAAAGGATGTTGGCAACATGAACAAAATTGCATCAAAGAAGAGTTAGTTTAGTTCATTCATTATGCACCCCATACCCATCCTGTGGGCAGTAGTGGAAAGGGTTACAGAGGCACATAATGGGCTCAGGGACTGAACCCTTTAATTAATTTAGCTAAGCAAGTTAAATCTTGATGAGCTAGTTACAAAATACAATGCACATAGTCACATCATCAATGGGCTCAAGACCGACCACAAGTACAGTTTCTAAATTAAGCAACTGACATGTGTGAAGAGCTGGTGTCAAAATTGATGTTTATCCTGTACATCGCCCCCAATCCAGTGGATAGGTAACGATCACTTAGTTACTACCTACAGTTAGCAAACTTGGGGATATTTGGCAAAGATTTCTGGTAGCAGATCTTTTTGAATTAAATATTTACACATCTCTGGAATATTTGTTATAGAATTGTGTGAATTCACATATCTTTTCACACTCCATAACATTGTGATGGAGGGTGTGCAAAAATTATGTTGACAGTTTACATTTGATCGGGTCTACATTGGCAGATAATGAATTCCCAGAGATACTTGTAACAGTCTAAGCCAGGCAGTAGTAACATTTAGAAGTCTGCTGATTTTATTGGATGATTCATAGATGCGTGGCTCCTCTTGCATGATAGTATGATGATAGCTGGAATTACTGGTGTTGATTTCACTTTGCCTCAGATCTACAAGATTTTGTTGAAGTTCTTAGTGTACTATTGCTCACTGCTTATTGACAATCAAAGTTTTCTCAATTTCTCCTTTAAAGTCAGATTCTTTGGATAACTTGTCAGCTATCATACATTCGGAGGCCACCATGAGATGGAGTCTACATGAAATGGACTCTGTTACCATCATTAATAATTTTGTTGTATTTGTGTCTAGCTTCAGACACGAGCATGTTAATTATGTCTTGAGTTGAGAGCAATTGATGATTTACAATCATCAATTGTAAATCATCACTTACACATACAAGTAATGTATCAAGTTTGGAGACTTGTACACATTTCAGTGCAAAAAGCAAGGCAAATAGTTCTATCTGAAGGGTAGAGGCCCAGTTGTTTATATGGGCTCCCCACTCAAAATATAAGCCATTGTCAGGACGACTGCACTTCCAGCTGCACCCATGGGGCTATGTAGGGAACCATCAGTGTATATTATTTGAGAAGACATCAAAGCAAATGTTAACAAATGGTAAATTCTCATTTTGTTTTGCAAGCAAATTGGCTATTTCTAGGATTTTGTCACTTGAACTGAACTACCAATACATGTATAACAAGAAGAGGGAGCATGTAGTTTAAAATTGGCCAATCAGAAAGCTGGATTAACGTCAGTGATGTAATACAGGTATTAATTTTGTACAGAATCCAAGGGAGAAAAATGGGTGGCAACCATCTGAACCTCTTCATTCCCATACCACTTCCTTTGCAGGGGTTGTACCCGATGTCCCAGAGGTGACCACTTCATCACCTACGATGATAATTTCATAAATGCATACAAAGTACTGTACATAAAAATGTAGGTACAGCAGATGCACATAAAATGAAACCACTCTGCACCTTTTACCTTCTCAATATGGACCATAGTGCCATAATTACACTTGAATGTGCAAGATTCCTTCAAACACTACTACATACCATGATCTGTTTGACCCTGTTACATGACGTAAGTACTAAAGTTCGATGACTGTCGTGATAAACATACCTGCCCTGCATGTACACAAGCACCTTGTTCACTGTGGATACCCCTTGTTACCTTTGACCTCACCTGGACTGGTACATGTTTTGTCGTGGCCCCTACTGATGCATCTTCATCTTCTGCATCTTTCCTTCCTTCCTAGCTGCTCTGTCCAACATTAGTGGAGACCCCAGTGTGGGTCTCCAAAAATGTCTAATTAAATGCCAGCATTGTCACCATCACTTCCACACTTTCTTGGGACAGAGAACTTGGACTGCCATGAGAATATAAAATAAATTGCAAACCAAGCATAATAGAGTGGATCTCATTAAAACTTAAAATACTGAGCAATTTAGAGGATGCTGATCCCGACAATTTCTTCAAAAGGTCTGCTGTAACACAAACAAGGAGCAACGGTTTCAAGCTCGACAAGCCTCTGTGTAGGACAAAACAGGAGATGCCTTTTCACCCAGTGTTTCACCTTTTCAACCCATGGAACTGCCTACCCTCCAATGCCATAAACACCAAAACACTGAATTTGACAAGCCACTGACTTCATGTTTTTAGTCTACTAGTGTTTTAGTGACCCTTGGGTAAACTGTGGTAAATGTCCTAAAGACCCAAGGTTATTCTATCCTCCAGACTGACATATTCACTCAACCCTCTCGTCGTTTTTCAGTATCACTTTTGGTGGTAGGACCCTTTCATCTTCCATAACTCATTCAGGAATACATCCCCTCTCCATGTCTCTGCAACAGGTGCTGAAAATGTGGAAATGGTTCCTCGAGGTGCAGTAGTGAGACGTCCCTCTACCGCTTGTGTGATGACCCTGGCCATTCTAGAACAGATTATTTTTCCCAAGCTCATTGCATAAACTGCAGTGCGGCCCACCCTGCTTTCTGTACGTGCATGAACTTAAGTCATCCTTAACTTAAAAAATCGCGATCGTATATCTTTCCCCGAGACTAGATACTAAGTCCGCTCTCTACTCTGACATGACTTACGTTAGTCTTATTTGCATCACTTCTCCACCTCCTCACTCTTCTGTATCTATTGTGACCTTCAACTTCCGACCACATCTTCCTTCTCAGCCCTCCTCTTTGTCTTTTGGTTCTTCCTGACAAATGTCCATCCAAGCCAATGTTAATCTTCCTGCTGTCTTCATTTTGCCTGCTCTGGTTCTCTCTCCCCACCTGAGACTATGGAGACTGTCGCACAGTGCATTGCTACTGGCATGTAACAAAAACAATGCTGTTTCCCTCTCCCACATTCTCCCCAGTGGGCAAAAAAGCTTCATTCTGTCTGTCTGTCTTAGTTCCTGCATCTCCCATCTTGGTAGCAGTCAGCTGACCTCACTACAGAAGTTCCTAGAGCTCATATTTCTATGTCTGGTGCTGTTTCGGATACATCACATACTGCCGTTTCTGAATTTACCTGAATTTACCTAAGGGCCAATGTTTCTCTAGTGGCCTCGACGAGAACAGGAAGCTGGAAGCCTGGTACCACTTTCTCTGACTTTTTTAACAGTATGGTGTTCCCAAGGCAGTGTTGCGGATACAGTACTACAATTTTTTTCCCGGTTGCCCTAAGTGGTCTTCCTCCCTTCCCTCTGGCAATTTTTAAACCCTTCATGTTGAGTGCTCTCTGCTGCCATGGAGACGACTCCTCTCTGCTCCAACACCAGCTCCAACTTGTGATTGATAACGTGTTGTCCTGGACCACCAATCATGGCATCATGTTCTCTGTGCTATGACTTTTACTCGAAACTATGTCATTCCTTGCCGCCCATTATCAATTTGATAATCCCCCGTCTATATAAAGATACTGCATGGCCGGAAGTCTGGTACTTGTTCGAAAATCCGGTGTATGACCGGAAGAATGGTGGCTGAACCATAATGTAGAAGTGTCATTGGGTACCGTAGATGGGCCTCGTAGATAATGTCAAGAGGTAAACAGGTTTGAGAAGGTTGGCAGGATGACCAGGACGCTTCAGTTCTGGGACAGACACAACTTAGTGATGGAAATAATACCAAGGAAACGACTGCCCTTGACAGACTTTAACTCTCATTGAGCAGCGCACTCATGAGTTGCCTCAACGTACAAGATACAAAGTGCTAACTTACCCAGAAACGCACGAACCCAAACCACCCACCTAACCTAACCAATTGATGGATAGAATACGTGGATATTTGTGAGCCGCTACCTATCTTAAAATACGGAACAATTTGGAGGATATTGATCCGGACAACTTCTTAAACGGTCGTATATAACACAAACATTTGAACAAGAGGATACAGGGGGAAACTAAATGTTCCACAGACTCATTAGAATTTTTTTAAATTGTCGCACAAATGACCAATTGGAATGTACTAAGAAGTTAGGATGTACATATGGCAGAGCCAAATAATCTCAGAAACCAATACATAAGATGGGACGAAAGAGTCGAGGCTTTACCTTCCGCAATCACAATTAGGTGAGTACTGGTCTCTTACTAGTAACATCTTTACTATTCTACTATAGTCTGTGATACTACTACTAGCACCATTACTATTATACTACTACTAGCATCATTACTGTCAAGCGTTATACGACAAAGAGCACTGGGAAGACAGGACACCGCGAGTGCAGCTCTTATCCTGTAACTACATTTAGGTAATTACACTTAGGTAATTAATTACTACTATTAGCACCATTGCTGTCATACTACTACTAGCACCATTACTGTCCAACTAGTCTATCCTGCATAGTACTCGCACCACTGCTATCCTACTGTTCCTAGAATTTATTCCATTTCGTCCATGGATATGATTTCGTCCATCCATTTTAATTGTGATTAAATTCAGCCTATTATTATTTGACTGCAAATAAGATAAGACCTCCGTAATGAAGTAAAGCTCAATAATTAACAGAGTTAAATGTACCCAAGTCTAAAACATGATATATGAATGTTGACTCCGGACATAAATCACCCCCAAGGTCATTAATTTTGCACAATATATTATATTTTAATTCAATAGAAAACAGAGGCTATATAGTATGAGGCTTGCGTTCACTGTTGCCTTGGAAATAAAATTAGCTAAAAAAAATAAATACTTTTTTATATAATCGAAAAAATGTATTCATGTTAATGTTACTATCACAGTAGGTTATGATATTATAATAATATTGCTAATACTAATGATGATTATCGTTAATCAATTAAATTTAGTAATAACATCAGGGGTTTTTAATGGAAAGATAAATGTTGTGTGTGGACGTGGGTGGAGACTGTGCTTGATTGATTTGATTGTTGCCGCCGAAGGCGGCTAGTTTATTGTGCACCCCATACTCATCCTGTGAGCGGTAGCGCAAAAGCATTACAGAGGGCACAAAAGGTCTTTATCAGACCTCATCTTAGATTATTACATAAACAATTTCATCTATCCTTCACACCTTATAGTTACAATGTCAGCTAGTTACAGAGAAAGTGCTATTTCAAGAGCTACATATTTACAGTAAGTCATCATACATTAATGGTAGGTCTTATCGCTAATACATAATAGTTTGACCAATGGGGACATTACAGAGTCATAGGGGCTTCTGTTTCTTGTTAGTTCAAAAATACACTACTTGTTTCTGAATCTCATATGTCGTTCATCTACTGGAAGCGAAATGTGGATACAGTGCAAGATTTCAGGTAATTTCCCATGGTAATAAGATAGGTTGCCATATCATACAGAGTGAGCTTAGATTTATCTCTAAATGGCTCAATTTTACTACAATCCAAGATATAGTGTTCTAGTGTGTGTCCCTGTCTTTGTCCACACACTTTACACTTTACTTCATCTAGATCCCTATACAAGCCGAACTGCCAGAGATACTTGTAGCCAAGTCTTATACGAGCTGTGACAACATCTGTTAGTCTACTGACTTTGTTACTTGCCCCATACACATGTTTTACTTCACACATTTCATTGTGATGAACAATGGACCTGCTAGTTCCAGTTTGCACAGTTCTACTTTCTTCAAATCATCCAGGAGTTCTCGTCTAATGACACTTTTAAGGGACCTATTTGATAACTCAAGATTCCGTTCAACACTGTCTTTATTACTGCAGCCTTAGCAAGGACNTTTTCCAGTGATGCGAGATATGTACTCCACTCTAGTACTACAGTACGCAAGGAAGCATGTTGCTTCATTTAAGCATTGTTATACTCTTGCAGAAAAAAATATAAAGTTGCAACAACAAAGGAAAACATGAAACGTCATTTTGGTCCCTACGCAAATGTTGAAGAGGATCCTAATGCAGGGTCGAAATATTGTAATCGTAATGTTATTCACAGTTTAGGGTTCATGAATTTATGTTGGCGCATTGATGCTAGTTCCATGTTTTGTCGGCAGGTGAGTGGGGAATGAGGCGGGTGGGGGGGGGGGTACTGAGATGGGGTGATGAGAGAAGCAACAGGGGGGGAGGGGGGAAGATTGGTGAGGAAGTGAAGGAGGCATACAAGGTCAACACAAGGTCAACACCAAAATTATTCAATCACGATGCTTCACAACTCTAAAGAATGACGACACAAATAGCTTTTTTAACTTCTTAATAGACGAGACTCCTTATTGTTATCATGACCGGCTAAGACCCGTTTTCTGTTGTTACCGTAGCAACCCAATAGAAATAACTACTCTATAGTATTACTATCAGTTACTCTATAATATTTTGGGGGATGTATTTTATTACCTAAATAAACTTACTTAAACTTAAAGGTAACACGCTATGGATGAGGTGAAGCTATGAGCTGGGGTTTGTAACCAAGTAAACCTTAGAGTGGATAATAACATGAATTTCGATGACAAAATCTGAAGAACCAGATGAACTTACTTGGCTTGGTTTCATGTTAAGGTTAAGGGGCCTATCACCACATGGAGTGTTGTTAAGATCGCCGCTATAACTTACTGACCAACCAGCTAGTATACTTTTGTCCTGAGCTTCAGACCTAACTTAAACCCTCAGTGTGTATGCATACAGTATGCAGTAGTGTAGACATTCAGTATACATGCAGTATGCAGTAGTGTATGCATTCAGTATACATGCAGTATGCAGTAGTGTATGCATTCAGTATACATGCAGTATGCAGTAGTGTATACATTCAGTATACATGCAGTATGTAGCAGTGTATGCATTATGCACCTCTCGGTGAATATATTCCTTGTGCATAATTTATGTAAACATGAGACAGAATTGTGACGTTAAAATAGTTGCAATAATTATAATAGTTCAAAATAGTATAATAAACAGATTTAATAATAACTAAAACAATAATAGCAAACCTCTCCTTTATAATTGTATTAAAATTTAATATATTTTCACCATCCAAATATGGATTTTTTTGTGTGTTAATTTAGGTGCTCGGCAATGTGCTGCTACCCAATATTACGAGGGATTACAGGGCATGGATATGGATGCAACCTTTTCACAATAAGGTGAAATACAAAATTCAAATGTACCATATACAAAAAAATGCAATTCCGCTTTATGATATAAAAAGAAAACATAACATTTGCATTTTAAAAAAGATACTGATCAGATAAAGCTAGAACCAGGTTTAATTAACAATGTTATACCAATAGGACTCAAAAACTGGACGGCCTCGGAAAATCCGAGGGCGGAGAGGCAAAAGTTGAAATAAATTGTAACATATTAACCTCAATTTTAGCACTCGGGGGGGGGGGAGGGATTATTCTCCTATTACATACAAGTAACAGTGGCCAAGTTGTACTGGGGACACTACAATATTTTTCTCCGACTGGGAGACACAGTTCAAGACCTTCCTATAGTGGGCCAGCCAGAGGCTTAGGGCCCGCGCAGGAATATCCCTGCGCAAAAAAAAACCTTCCTAGGTCATCTGTGTACTGGATCATGCGATGTTCAAGTGGACATGGGCCGGGAGACCACTTTTGTGTAATCTTAAACGGAGCTAGTCTGGGTGGGAGTCTTTACCGACGCCTGCAGATTAACACCTGTCTGCTACCCCCTTCTCCCTCCTTCCCCCCCCTCTGCAATCAGCGTTGCCGGGGGCCCTCGCCTCAACAACTGAGCCAGACTTAGCTTAGGCTAGCAACCCAATAACCCGGCTGGGTCGATTCTTGCAGAGGGGAAGTGCAAGGCTCTCACTCGGTCTGATCAATTTTACTGTATTACACTATCACAACCGGTTTGTGGTGAGCACCTACCTAACCGGCTCACACCTATCCATGTGAATGAGGGAACTACAACAATCATAGTTGTCATAATAATACTACTACTAATACTTTGTTACAAGTCTCTCCCTCAAGAATAAACTACTAAACAAGAGGTGCGATATGTGACGGCCGGATACGGAACATTCGGTTATTTAATATTTGGCACACGGAACTTTTGTAATGTTAACACTTGACGTACTGTACGGAACATTGTAATATTATTAACTACTTGACATGCGGAACATTGTAATATTATTAACTACTTGACACACGGAACATTGTAATATTATTAACTACTTGACATGCGGAACTTTGCTTTATCAACTACATGCCATATGGGCTTTGTGTTATCAACTACATGCCATATACAACGTACTGGAGTGAACGACATGGAAGAAAATGCAGAATAGAACCAGTGAAGACTAGATTGTTTTCTTCAAGGAGTGCCTGACCAACCGGGCTGTGGTGGGTATGTGGGCCTGCGGGCCGCTCCAAGCAACAGCCTGGTGGACCAAACTCTCACAAGTCAAGTCTGGCCTCGGGCCGGGCTTGGGGAGTAGAAGAACTCCCAGAACCCCATCAACCAGGTTTTTTTTTAATTTAGTTCATTTATTATGCACCCCATACCCATCTTGTGGGCGGTAGTGGAAAGGGTTACAGAGGCACATAATGGGCTCAGGGACTGAACCCCACAATTCATTTAGCTAAGCAAGTTACAATCTTGATGAGCTAGTTACAAAATTCAATATAAGTCGTCACATCAACAATGGGTTCGAGATCGACCTCAAGTACAGGTTCTAAATTAATCAACCAGGTATGTGCGCTTTGTGATATTAACTACATGACATGCGGAAAGTTGCGACATAAACGGGCAACGCTCTTTCAGGAAATCCTTAGCAGTTATTGCCATGTCAAATTCTTAAGAAATGTTAACTATTTTGAAATTACACATGTAAATAAGGAGCATGATATCTATATTCGTACATGCTCAGTTTCCGTCGCGGAGACCGCCAAGCTCCTGCGCTTAGCGTCTTATCTTCAGCTGGCAATATTGATTGTGTCAATTTAGCGACTCCGCTAAAAAGATGACAAAGATGAACTCACACTTATGTTTCGATAAATTACCTTCTAAGAATTAATGATGCAGCAAACCTGTCATGTGTATAGTACATACACTCGAGATGTAATTATATATAGAATGAGATTTTAGAATGTATTTAGTATCCTATCTCAGCCACTCTTTGAATCAATATTGACATTTGCATGTATACTTTTAAAATAAAGGCATCCTGTGAGATGAGGACATTAGATGAATTATAACTAGTTTTTGACCTACACTCTGTAATGGTTCATATAGAATAAGGTAGCAGCACACTGTTATGTATATCTAAGCTTGTCAATAGAGAAAAGAGAATTTCAAATAATATTTGTGCAGACAATTAGTGTTCGGACGAAAGAAAACCGCACCAGACTAAAAATATAGTTGTAGTCATCTATAAATATATAAAATATGGACACCATGCGTGCACTATCTCAGACAAGTTAAAATTAGACAGCATCATATCATTTTAATGAGTTAATGCGCTCTATTAGGATCATTGGAGCGCGGGTGGGGGGCTGGTGGGAACCGAGTGCATGTGCTCTGAGGTGGGAACACGTGAGAAGGTCGTGATCGCCGCACACTGCATTGCTGTCACCTGGCACACCGCCGCCAGACGCATGACTTACACTCTCGCCGTCACTGTATTCAATTCTTTCACGCAACATGGACGTCTGGGAATGATAACTCCTGTTGCATTGTTACCTGTTTGGGCATCTTCCTGTAAATGCATCAGAGATTTGCTTAATTTGGAGAAAGATCAGCGTATGCACAAGAGACTGCTTCACCAACAAAGCTGGAAGCAATCCCACAGGCAAAAAAGCCTGCATCCTCTCCCAGGCACCTGCACCTGCCGGGGAAAGGATGGAGAGAGGATGTAGTAATCAAGACTTTTAAACAGTGTGCAGTAACAGGAGTTAAATGTATATACTCCATATACTGTACAAAAATCTACCCCGCCATGTTTTCCAGTGATTTTGACATCACCAGAATGATTCAGCTGACGTTGTGCATGTTTGTGGCATTGCGAGAATTGTTTCATTTATACACCAAAATTGTTAGCGAACCCATTGTACTTTCTTGGAAATATAAAAACACAAATAAGAGGACAGTTATTTTTGGTGGCTCAACCGCTTGTTCATTTATGGGTGAGAGTCCGTGATTTCAGATCAAATGGTATAAAGTACTTTGAGCTCTGTAATTACTTCATACACTCAGGAATATTGGAAGATATCCTTGTGCTGTACCCAAATTTTGCTAGTGGAGCCTAATAGGTCAGCCTTACATTTCATGTTCCCTTCTGATTCCATTTATGACTAACCATCCTAGCTGCGAGATGGGAATATTAGATGAACTTACAGCTAGTTTTTGATCTACTCCGTGTAATCTTTCATATAGAATAGGATAGCTGTGTATATCTGAGATTGTTAATAAAAAAATAAAAATAAAAGTTTTTGGCTCACGATCGGGAATCCCGGGCGGGACAATAATGGTTGGGCACGTTTCCTATCACCTCATGCCTATGTTCACCTAGCAATAAATAGGTACCCGGGAGTTAGCCAGCTTGTTGTGGGGTTGCATCCTAGGGGGGGGGCAGTAGTTTGACCTTGTGAGTGACCTCGATATAAGCCTAACGTCCCCGACAAATTTCTTATTTTCTATTTTTTATGTGTTACTATTTACATATACCTGAGTCAAAATGGTGTCGATTGTCCATCCACTTTGGCCGGTCCATAAAGCGCTGACCTAGTAGCTTGCGGGCCACGCTCCATCCACGACGTTCCAAGATGGGCATCATTATTTCACTGTCCTCATTCCCCACTCCATTGTCCTCAACTCTCTTCCAAGTGCCGTATAGCCATTATGGCTTAGCGTTTTCCCTGACGGCCGGGGGTTACGAGTCTACCAATTGTTTGTTTTCATTCTGCACCCACTTCGAAAATTAAATGTTTTTTCATGTGATCAAATATTATGAAGATTTCCATGTCTTAGATGAAGCATATTGTCGTCTTGGGAGTAAATAACGAAGAATACGTTTAGGTTGGGAACAAATCACATAAATATCTCAACAAAGGATTGTTACTATATGAGTAAATTTCCTACTGTATTGTATTCTATTTCTTACTGTATCCCACACCTTGAGACCACAGACACAATGACAGCCTCTTTCAAAGCTGGAGAAATTGCTGGCCTGGAGAGCGTGCAGAGATCCTTTACTGCTAGAATCCACTCAGTAAAACATCTAAAATATTGGGACCGACTAAAGAGCCTAAATCTGTATTCTTGAGCGCAGGCGGGAGAGATACATAATAATTTACACGTGGAAAATAGTAGAGGGGCTGGTCCCAAACCTGCACACAGAAATAACACAACATGAGACCAGAGATGTGCAGTTGAAAAGTAGAGGTGCAATAGGTACTAATAGCAATGGAGAGAGAACTCTCTCAACATCAGAGGCCCGAGACAGTTCAACACGCTTCCGCTACACATAAGGAGTATAACTGGCCGGCCCCTCTCAGTGTTCAAGAGAGAACTCGATAAATAGCTCCAAAGGATACCTGATCAACCAGACTGTGATTCATACGTCAGGCTGCGAGCAGCCGCGTCCAAAAGCCCAGTTGACTAGTCCAGCAACGAGGCCTGGGCGAGGACCGGGCCACAGGGACGCTAAGCCCCGAAACCATCACAAGGTAAGGTATTGGTAATAATCCCTGCAGTCTTGAATGCGTTCCATAAGAGTTATCCTCAATACAGATGGAATTGGTATAGCTCAGCCCCCGTCATAACTATTACTTGTTTGTCTCGAGAGTTGATCTCTCATGACCCCGCCTGGCACTACAATATGGCCATTCATCAATGCCATAAACTGACTTCTGGCTAACTGCCCACACATCATACCTGTGACTGCATACACATCACACCCTGAGGTTATTATTTGCTGTCTTTAACTCGCGGAACTTACTCTGCCTAGCCACAGGGCATGGAAGGGTGGGCCACTTGCCCAATCCAGCCACAGGACATGGGAGGGTGGGCCACTTGCCCTGTCCCACCACAGGACAGGGAGGTACGTGGGCCACTTGTCCTGCCCAGCCATAGGACACGGGAGGTACGTGGGCCACTTGTCCTGCCCAGCCATAGGACATGGATGTGTGGGGCTTGACGGACTGTTTAACGAAAGGTCAACCATGCTGTGCGAATACAGTGGGGGATACCAGTCCACGTTCCTTTTACATGATCTGGTAATTATGGGCGTGTTAAGCCCGCCATGCAACAAGTGAGCAGTAACTCAGCAACTGATGCAACAGGAACGAGACAAGTGCTCTATGAAGGTCACAGTCACTAAGCGATTACAGGCGCTTCCTCCTCAACCATAGCGTCATCATACCCCCTCAACCTACACCTCACTCCAGCTCCCACATTCTCACTCCCAGCCTCCTCCTCCTCACCTACGGCTCTCCACCGCACTCCAGCCTCCTCCTTGCTCCAGCCTCCACTTCATCCCAGCCTCCTCCTTGCTCCAGCCTCCACCTTATCCCAGCCTCCTCCTTGCTTCAGCCTCCACCTCATCCCAGCGTCCACCTCATCCCAGCCTCCACCTCATCCTAGCCTCCACCTCATCCCAGCCTCCACCTCTCATCATAGCGGCGGAACACACTTGTTTATTTTTACCTTTATACGGACAATGTTAAGGCCCAATCAGCGTTTCTCAAGTCTCGCCTAACAAGATAATTAACTAGGGGTTCCGCAGGAGATAGTGATAAATATGCTAATTTTAATCACATACATTGTATACATTTAAAAAATACATTCTTAATTGTACAATTTTTATTTTATTTTATATATATATATATATATAGCTATATATATATATATATATATATATATATATATATATATATATATATATATATTATATATATAATATATATATATATATATATATATATATATATATTATATATATATATATATATATATATGTCGTACCTAGTAGCCAGAACACACTTCTCAGCCTACTTACTATGCAAGGCCCGATTTGCCTATAACCCAAGTTTTCATTAATTAATATATTTTCTCAATTTTTTTTCTTATGAAAAGGATAAAGCTACACATTTCGTTATGTTTGAGGTCAATTTTTTTTATTGGAGTTAAAATTAAGTAGTATATGAACGAACCTAACCAACCCTACCAACCTAACCTAACCTAACCTATCTTTATAGGTTAGGTTACGTTAAATTAGGTAGCCGAAAAAGTTATGTTAGGTTAGGTTAGGTAGTTAGGTAGTTCGTAAAACAATTAATTCATAAAAAACTGGCTTATTAGGCAAATCGGGCCTTGCATAGTAGGGTAGGCTGAGAAGTGCGTTCTGGCTACTAGGTACGACATATATATATATATATATATATATATATATATATATATATATATATAATAATAGGAGCACACACTTGCCTTAACACGCAAGTCAGAAAGTATAGAGACTTTTAGACACACACACACCACCAGGAGGACTTGAACCCGGCCACCACAAGGGCAGGTACGCACTTATATCACCCACTACACTACACTACTATATATATATACTATATATATATTATAATATCATATCATATATATATATATATATATATATATATATATAGGGGATACCACCTCTAGTGCAAGTGTAGGGCCCAATAGCCTCGGAGAAGAAAATAATGAGTACGCACAGAAGACCTTGTGGGATCCTCACTGACACTGATATGTTCTTCCCCTACCACCCCTATTCTTTAGTATTAATATATATATATTATAGATATATATAGTATATATATATATATATATATATATCTATATATGATAGAGTATATATATATATATATATATATATATATATTGCATTTTGCAGTTACCGTCATCAGTAAAAACAAACATAAGGAAAAATTGGAAAATTCGTGTTAGGAATTATTAATCTTACTTTTTCGTCATATTTTAATAACTATAATATATATAAATATATATATAACTTTATTTTAAAATTCCATTACACAAAAAGGGTACAACATTGGTTACATGCACAGTACAAGACTACTTTAGTGCAAGTAGACTACTACTTTAATGCAAAGACTACTACTTTAATGCAAAGACTACTACTTTACTGCAAAGACTACTACTTTAATGCAAATGTATTTTTAAATCATATTTTTTGTTTTGCTTTTCAACTTTAGCCAATATCAGGAGCAAAGACAGAAATCATCTCCTTCGAGATGGACAATGAAATCGGTTTGTTTATCTAAAATACGACCCGGAATTATTTCAAGGGTAGAAAGGTTGAGAGCCGGTGGGCCGGGTCGTGGGTGCCGGGCCGTGGAGTCCCAGACCACGTGGAGGCGAGGGGGGGTGTGACTTGCCTCGTTGATATCGCAGATGAAGTGTCGGTCGCAATATACGTCGCATGATAGTGTGAGCGTAGTTTCCCTCCTCAAGCTCAAGATACTGGTAAACAGGCGTTGCTAGAGGGTGGAGCCGATTGGGCCAGGTGCGGGCAATTCCAGCGTCCTTCAGGGATCGCCCTCTGAACTAAAAAAGTAGGGATATGCGTATCAAAAAAATCAAGGGAAAACCCAGCTCATGCCGTAGGCCAGACTCGATATAATGTATAATAATTATTTTTTATGAGTAACGCGCGACAAAATATCTTTGATTTTTGCCTTCAGTTTACGATAATTAACACAATTTCGACAAAGTAAAATGTGGCAACAAAAATGTAACTAATAGTTTTATGTAGGGATGGCTCATTGTGTGGGCCTTAATTTTTATGTATTGATGGCTCACACCTTAACGCATATGGGCATATACGTTAAGGTGTGAATGTACATATGCACATACATGTAATTTCTGTGTCCCGTACATGCTCACTCACTAAAATAAAACGTGTACGCACCCACATTCACAGATCGTCAGCGTACATGTTCTCGAATTTTCATGAGGAAAATAGAAGCACCAGGCAGGAAGAGGTGCAAGGATTATTGGGGGGAAGAAGCACAGTCACTAACAATACCGTCCATTAATTCACCGGCATTGTCCACTATACAACCTCACGGAATACTGATCTGTTATTAATCAACCAACCAACATGCATCACCACCTTCGGTATATCATCCACAACTGATTCTTTATAATTATAAGTAAACAAGAGCTTAGAAATTACAATTTACTTTAGTTTATAATATCTTAGATTGTAAAATAATGCAAGGCAATACCATGGTGCAGTTTTCCAATGTAATCTGCTATTCCCACCATTGTTAACGGTTTGATCAGATTATTGTTTAGTTTGCACTGAAAAATGTCCGAGCCTCCAATCAGTAATTATTTTGTTATGATATACCTAATGTCAAACCACAATTTATGCGGCAGGTCTCCAGGGGTCGAAGCAACAGACGTTCCAATAAATATAACGTTGGAGAGTATGTCCAGTCCTTTTCATGGTGTGTACAGGTACGCTCAGTATTGTGAGATTCTTGCTGTCTATCTATAATAATATAATACTTTTATTTACTAGAAGGTTCAATGGGTTTGTGAGGTTACATAAGATTGTTTGTGAGTACATACAATGGATTTGTGAGATTATATCTTTCAACTGCATGTTCCCAAGTGCTTGGAAAGAAAACTTAGATTCGCAGAACATAACTTGTGTTGTCCAGTGTACGTCGACAGTAAGACTAGGCTATTCAGACTTTCGGTTATTTCAAGTTTTACTACTTTCCGAAGACTAAGATTCTTATTAATTTTCTTGGTGATAGGTGTGTAAGACACTTGGATAGTGTGGCGTAAATAACATTGAATGTGACAGACAGATGAATTATATTTAATAGATATGTTCAATCTGACTATTGCAACACAACATAATATATGTAATAGATGTTGGGGCTCTTATGACTTGATTGTGGAAAGCAGGGTTGATGTATAACTCTCTAGTATAGTTATAAGCTTCAGTTATTCCAATTTGATGATTTTTGTGCATCTTTGGGCACTTAATGTTTAATTTTGTTTTACCTCAAGAGTGTGGTCAGTGTGTGGTGGAGATTGTTAATTAAGTGCAAGGCATTGTAATAAAGTTGGAATATAACGAAGAATAAACAAATGACATATTTAACATTGAATATATTTAAACAAACTGGCATATTTAACATTGAACATATTTAAACAACTGCCATTTAACACAATATATTTAAACAACTAACATATTTAACATTGAACATATTTAAACATATTTTAAACAAATGACATATTTAACATTGAAACAAATCAGTGAGTGTTTTCAGGGTTTTAAGTCTTTCTTTGCACCTATTTTGTAGATATTTAATATTGTTAGTTTTGAGACCTACTCCGAGTAATCTGTATTATCGCAGGCTTCAATATTCGTATTATAAACTAGAAAATTATGAGTAAAATTAGTTTATTTTGAGGGATCTAGAGTTTTAAATTTGCTACAGTAATAATAAAAACAAAATTCAATGCTCTGATGCATGGACACCCAAGTCAAGCTGCAGCCTGTTTAGGTATTTGAAAACATTATAAATATAATCGTATTAGTGGACAAAAAGAGTTACAATCTAGGTTTCCGAGTATTACCAAACTCAATAGGCTTGTCCTAATGGTAAACAAATCATTTAACCAATTGGGGAGATATATCTATCGTATATCTGTCTTCTATTTCTATCAGTCTTTGGTATTGACTCCGGAACCAAGAACGGGATGATTTGTAAGAGCATCCTGGAGTCTGCCCTTACTGTGGCCACCTTGCCTTGCTGGCGGCCAGCTGGAGAAAAAAAAGGGGGGGGGAGATAGACCAGCTTCGGTAACCAAGTTAGTTGGTGGTGCGAAATTGTGAAGTCCATGTAGGCGAAAAGTGAAACTCATGCTGACGATTCAAAAACTCCACTCATATTTATTTTTGTGGGGAGGTGGATCAGGATAGTCCTGCACGGGCCTTCAGCCTCTGGCTGGCCCAGCTATGTTATCTCATGTCAGCATTACTAAGGCGGTAGTGACAACGAGTGTTATGACTCGTATGTTAAGCAAAATACGTGTTCTGCAACGTCTTCGTGGTTATGTCTCATTACCTTGAGGTTACCCTTTTGAAAAAGGGGTTTGCCTTTTCCGGGGCTTAGCGTCCCTGGGCCCGGTCTCGCCAGGCCTCTGGTGCTGGACTAGATCAACGCAGGCTGTTGGACGCGGTGCTCCGCGTGAACGTATGAGTCACAGTCTGGTTGATCTAGGTATCCTTTGGAGCTGTTATCAGTTCTCGGATAGAAGGATAAGGATCATGATCTCATGGGTTAGTCTGCGTATCCAACTCTGCGTCTGTTAGATAATGTTTCAGTGGTGTCAGGCT
>WNGS01000337.1:8975352-9017794 GCA_020271785.1 Procambarus virginalis | reverse complement strand
TTTTACCAATAACACAAACCGCATTTTCTAACCGAGAATCATGAACAACTTATTTGAAAACTAAGAAGATCCGGACCCAAAGATCCATTCCGCACCAAATGAAAACATAAACGAAAACGCAATAATTCTATATATTAAATACCGAACAAATGTCAAAAATTAGTATAAAGTTCCTTTATTCGGAATCCGGTATTCAAAGGCCCGTGGGTCCCAGTGTACCACGTGGTCCCCTACCCTAGGCTGAATCTAGTGTGTTATAGTAGAGCTTTACCCTAGCTTGCTTTCAGTGTAAAACCTTGTATCCTGCCTAGGTGGACCAAGGCTTTTAACGTAAGATTGTGTGGTAAAGTTAGTATTAAATTGTTATTGGTGAGATTGTGTATGGGGGGTGTTAAGGGGTTAATAAATAAGTAAGGTTGAACAGAGTATCCCTTATTCCTGTGTGGGAGTTCAATAATCATTTCCTAGACTAACCAGGTTTAGTAGCAAGCATTTATTATTGTGGATATTTTACTTTGGGGGCCGGGCCTTTTGTTCTCCCATATCTTGATACCTCTAGTCTACTTACCCTTACCCCTTAATAGTACAGTTTCCCCATAGCAAGACCCACTTTATTTTATAACATCCTACATCAGCTGTTTGCTTTGTTCAGTGCTAATTATGTACAGGTACCTTATGTAAACAAAAAGATTGACATTTTTCAATATGAAATTTGCACTGGACCATCCTGCTTTAAGAAACTGCACGGTACTTGCAGAAATACTTACACTTAAGACAATAATTATATTTCTTTTAAATGAAGACCTAAAGAACTAGTCTCGTAAGTGTCAGACTAAAGAGAGCTATGTGGTACACGTAATTGTATCAATTGGACTTGTAGTATGTATAATATATATATGTAGTATAATGCAAGTATAATCTGATCATTGTGTTGCACATTGTGAAGTTGTGTATTTATTAGCTACAAAATATATTTCTATGAACATAAAGTTCCTTGTATTTATTAGTTTGAATTTATATAGATTCATGCTTACCTCAGATTAAAACACCTTAGTTAGGATAGTCAGTTGTACATAAATGTATTTAGATTTAAAATACCTTTTATATGCAGTACAGTAGTATGTATTTTCGTCAGTATAACAGTTCTGTACTGTATCGACAGTTTCACGCACACACACTGCTGATCGGTACACTTAATTGTGGACAAATCAGCAGTCTTATATATACAGTACTGTACCTTAGTATTGATGACAATCAGTACAATTTGAAGCAAGAACACACAAGATTTATATTCAATTTTCTTTTCAGCAAACCTTGTGGAAATGGACACATCTGCAAGTGGCTTTCAGTTGGTCAATCCATATCGCACTAATAAGGTGGATAGTTTAGACTTGGTGGAACTTGCAACGGAAATCCAAAAGGTTAGTGTACAATAGTTACATTTTTTATGTTTACATAGCAAATTACATTTCCCACTTACATATACAATACAGCATTTAGTGTCATTTTAAGTGTAATATATACATATAGTGCAACTATACAGTGCAACTATATACAGTGCAACCACAAAAATCTAGGAAAATAAAAATCCATAGTGGTTTGGCTACCTGAACAGTATTTGGAAGTCCAGAATGGGATGCATGCTTTCAAATATGTGAGGGGAAAATAAGTATTGACCAGCATTGTGTATACTTGTTTATCTTGTATTTCAAAATTGCTACTATTGTTTGGCATTTTATTAAATATTAAGAAGAAAAATTAAATATTTTACTGTTGTAAACAGTGTTTATTTGTGTGGTTGCCCTTGTCTTGCCAATACCAGACATGACCAGACCATATGGTCTCTACCTCTGTGCTAGTACAATGTTACTATAGATATTCATGGATATTCAGGAATTTCACTTCTGATATTTCACTATTTGAGATGAAAACATGTCTGGTAGAAAGAGCTGTATTGTTAAATTGGGTAGAAAGTAGTAGTATCTTAGCATAAGAGAATTTATAGGTGCTGCCTCTACATTTATCAGCCGCAGAGCATATGAGTTTTCTGTAAATTTCAGCAATGGAGGATTCAACTATGAGGTGTCCAATGAGAAGACAAGCTAAGGCGAAGATCTACTGTACTCAGTAACAGATTGGCATACCATTGTTGTAAAAAGGGTTTTAGTTCGTACTTTTGGTGGCTTCCAACAAATTTTGCTAATTGTGCAAAATGCAGGGTTATAAAACTGATGTAAAAGTACCAAATACCAGACCTGATAAGACTCGCAAATGTTATCCAGTTGCATTCTCCTATATTGATGCAATGACTCGTTCACCTACAGGGATGTGCAGTCTGTCAGAAATGTCTGCTCTCTCTGATCGCCTCCTCCCCGAGTCTCCGTGGTTCACTTACGGAGTATTAACCAGATTATGGGCTAGAGCACATCAATTCTGTATTTTAGTTGGTAGTCAGATTTCCTGGAGAAAGAATGGTCAGAATTTTCTGGTTTGAACTTAGTGGAAACGTCTTCCTCTCCTGTCAGCGGGAAAGAGTTATGAATCGTGTAATTAGATGACAACTCGGTAGGAGCACTAGTAATGGTCATCTGAAGTGGTGGAGAACTGTAGTGGCACATGTTTACTCTGAATGATATTCAGTACTGTATAGTGTGTGGGATGCATTTGTTTTCTTTATCTTTTGTGTATATCTATTACCTTTTCACTAGTATGATTTTTTCTGGGTTGATGCCTCCCCACTCTACGAAAGTGACAAACAGTGAAATAATGATGCATGACCAAGTGAGTTTAGTATCGCAATACAGTACAGTATATGCAAAGATATTTTCTCTTATTTGCACTAATGGTGTTACAATGGATGAGGTGCACTAGTTCTGGCCAGTAACTGGATGATTGTGACCATACAAACAAATGTGTCCTTGGCTAGGATAACCTCAATAAGCCTAACAGGATTCCTTTCTAACAATGGTATAACATGCTAAAAGTAATTATTTGGAGGCCACAAAATGCAAAAAAGTAGCTTTGATTGAATACAACAATCTGTAACTAATCTTTCCAGTCGAACAAGTTTCTAGTGTATTTTTAAGGCTTGTTAACTTTTCTATGATAATTCAGGTACTATATTTGTAATTGTTTCTTTATTAGTGCCTGTTTTACATTGAAATATTTCCAAATTGTATAATTTTTTTCTTTATTTTTTCTTAGCCATGTTTACATGGATCAAATATTTCTAGACTTTATTGACTCTTATCACTTTTAGAAGACAAAATGATACATATGAAGCCAATAAAATAATAGTTATGTGGTTTAATTCGAATACAGTATAGAACAATCTTTTGTCGGGCTAATTCTCATTCTAGGCTGACACATTCGTACATGCAAATGTAAGCAATAAGCTCCAGGTGATTGCAGAACAGGTGCGGTTTCTTCAAGAACAAGCAAGAAAAGTACTGCAGGAGGCTAAGGAAAATGCTGACCTCCATCACATTCCCTGCAACTTTGTCAAGAAGCCTGGCAATATTTACCACATTTACCGACGACAATCTGGCCAAAAGTATTTCTCCATTATTAACCCAAAGGTATTGTTGTATATCAATTTTAGCCCTAATATCATTAGATTTTATAGTTATTTTTTGCATTCTCACAATTTCATATTGGATGTAGTGTTGCTACCATGATTCCATTATGGATGGCTGTGTCTGTTACACACTTTGCATTCTTGGGCCGCTAGTAACATAGTTGACAGTTGTCAAATCTGTCGTTCTCAATTATGTTCATGCATATGGTTGTTGCCTATAATTGTCCCCCCTGTGTCCTTTCTTGCCTTCTTAAAAGGGAAGTATGTTTTCTGTGTGTTATTGTTCACTTTATATATACCGTACAGTGCTAATATCAATTGCCCTGATACCTTACTGCCTCAACTAGGAGGTAAACCATGCTGATATTACTCCTGGAGACTTTATCACCACAATAATCTTTCATTCTTTCTATAATATATTGTGTAGTTCTCTCCTTCAAAGATACTAGTCATCTGCCTCTACCTTATGAACCCAGATAATTTTATTAACAAACTTAAAAGAAAGACCTTTCCTCAAGATTAAAAGAAAAGCTGATACACCTAATTAAAAGTAAAAATTACTAAAATAAACTAAAACATAAAATACCTTGGAATACCAAGATTTTCATGTTAGTTTGTGTACTAATAAGGGGAAGTTTTTTTTTTGGAGGGGGGGGATGTAGTATATGTGTAGTACATTGTTGTATTCCACACTGAGGAACTAAATAATATCTCGACAAAAACTCTTCCCAATACAATACGTTGATTTTGACAGTAGCAACCTTAAAACCTCATTGGTTACCTCAACCTCATACTTCTTATTATTTCACATATGTTCCTCATTGAAACTATCCCTCATATTCTAAAAATAATCATCAGCGCGTTTCAGCTATTAATTCTGTCATCTTCTGACTTAAAACAAAAAACTTGGTTTGCTGTCGTTTTATTATCATCACATTGATTTCCACTTTTGTACAGTGGGGAGGTTCAAAGAAGATAGGGTACAAAAAAAGTACAATACAGAATACTGTACTTTAAAATACTACAGAATACTTTGAAAATGTGTGTTTCAAGATACTAAGCTCCAGAAAATCATCTGTAGTACAGTAGTTAGTTTCTTGGCTGCTTCATAGACTAGGCGCTTCATAGGCTAGGCGTGAAGTCTCCCTAATCATCTGCCATAGATAAAGAAAACATCCAATAACTTCCCTAAATACACTGCTTCAGCCTCTACTGTGATGTTCACAATCGTAAATTTTCCTTGTATATACATTCACTTATCTGCCCATGTTCTCAAATTCATTGGATAATACAGTGAAAATGCCTTTTCCATTCATTTAATGTGACTAACATATTGTGAAGGAAATACCAAGTGCAAACCAAAGATGTTGGTTACTGTATTAAGCAATCAACATTTTACTTAAATTCAACTCTACTGTTCATGCCACACTCCTTATCTTCTTCTTCCTAACTCATTATATCCTTCAAACTCAAAGTTTGGAGGGCAGTCAAAGAGGGCAGTTTCCCCTCCTTTACAGAAATTATCACGTCATGTACACCTGTTTGCAAAACTTCCATACAACCATCCTTCACAACTCTTTCTTTATCTTTGCTAAAAGAGCTTAGCATAATTTACTTGCAGAAACTAATGTTGTATTTATTATTAGGAGTGGGGATCAACGTGTCCGCATGAATATTTGGGATCATACCGTCTAGAACATGACCATTCGTGGACACCAGAGAATAAGATAGAAGCCAGGTCTAATGATCAGAAGATGATAGACAAACTTTTATCATGTTCAAACACGTTATCTATAACAATGGGCAAGTAATGTAAGTTTTTTTTTTTTTTTTTACAAAAGTATGTAACTGGTATATATATATATACGTTGGTTTTAGTGCTAATATATTATGGGCTATTCATGCCTGTGCCACCTCTTCATCAATTTTAATCTTAAGATAGATGAAGAGGGTGGCTTAAACTTTATCAGTCAGTTAGTGCTAATAATATATTCTCGCAATGTGGATACTTTATCAAATGTTTTGTTTTATATTTTAAAGCTAGGGATGTATAATGACTGGTGCTCTATGGGAAACATTATTTAAATATATACAAAATATTGGCTACATAGTAATAGCTATTGTATTTGACTTGCTATATTCAAGTAAAGTTAATGTATAAATTCCCTAATTATGTTATTCATCCTTTATGATGCATTCTGTACTTTAGTTATTAAAATGACTATAGTAGTTTTCTATATTTGTAACTTCAACTACTGGGTATTTTCTGTTCCTGGTTGAGTGAAAATTTGTCTCAATCTCTCTGACCTGTGGTTGGTTATTTCGAGGTTGATTTCTTGGTATAACATTGTTTGCTATTCTCCTTCTTAGACTGGGTAGGTTGAAGACTCCAAAGAAAATAATATTTGGTATTGAGGCTATTTTCTAATCTGATAACCTGCTCTGTAAATACCTCAACCATTGCATCTGGCAGTTTGTATATTAGTACGTATATTAAAATAATTACGAGGTTTATTTTCTCTAATTTTATCCAAGTATTTCTACCATCTCATTTGTAGTTTAGGAGCTCTGAGCATATGAGATCCTCTCCAATATACAAATTACCACTCCATATAACCTAGTTACTCGAATTTATATAAATTATAATCTGGTATCCAGATCTCACTGTCCATTATTTCCCCCATTTGGATTTCTGTGAAAGCTCCAAATAGTGCATTTGCTTGTGTGGAAGCCATTTATAAGTGATATTTAGTTTTTTTGCCTTTTAATTTTGCTAAGGACTATAAAAATGAGATTACTCTGGTGTATTTTTAGTTTTTTCAGGGAGTTCTGTTATGGGGGTTCATATTAGATTTGTTCTGACCTGTACTGGTGTTGCATGTCATAGTTGTAACTGACTGATGTGCATATGGTTTCCTTTGCCAGTTCCAGTATCATGAATTCCCTATGTGCCACTTTTCGAAATCTATTTCTTCTGGCTCTTCAAATTATTTGCCTCTTCTCCTAAGCAATGTTCCTGTTTGCCATTCTGTACCTTTCATATTTAAATTCAGGCAGCACAAGTAATAGCATTTTCTTTGAGAGATTTTGCACATCTAGATAGAAATACCTGTATGTTGATCCAGAGCATAAATTTTTCACTTTTTTAGTATATTGAGGTATTTTTGGGGATGACTGTAAGTGCATTCCAATATCTTTCTCTTTCCACAATGTCTGCAAATGCCCTTTGTGTGTCTGTCTGTCTGTCTATCAATTGAGCTGCCTGTTACACTTTCCTGTCTGCTGCCATCTTCATCTGGGTTTACTGATTTAGGGTTTTCACTATGCAAATTTTTTATACCAAAGTATATAAAATTGATCATTTGGGCTAAGACATAATGTGTTGGAAAAACATCACCACAAGCTGTGAATTCTTTATTTAAGAATGACACAATTCAATTACCATTCCCAGTCTGATAGATAACTGTAATGATTACTCAATTTACAAATAATTATAAAATTATGAGGCCTTAAGTGACATTATTCTCCAAAATTTAAAGCTACAATGAGTTTACTTTTCTTGACAAAATGATTACAGTATCCACATTAACACTTTTCTGAAATTTCTAATTCTTGAACCAGTGTACATTAACATTTTAATATGCATTAGTGCTAGACAATAAATATTATGCTACTTATTTCAAGCCTTTGTTTGATGGCCGTTACCATTTCCTCCCTTTTGACAGATACTTCTGCACGTGTAGCCGTTTCTCGAAGTTTCACTATACCTTCTTGCACTTCTGATTCTCCAATAAGCACTACCAGTGGAATTGCATTATCTTCAGCATACTATAAAAGAAAACCAACTAATTATTAGATTTCTGAACACAAAAGTACATGAATGAATTAACTAAATGAATTAAATAAAATTCTACATAAAAAAAAGGAATCCCAGTTTATCACTCCACCTGAACTCTCAAACATCTGTGTGCATTCTGTTACACTCACGAAGAAGTATACTGCGGATGAGAAACTACAAGTCACTTGGTATTTTTTAGGCTGTACTGTACAAAGTTAAGCAATTTCATATTGCTCATATTGTATATGATGCCAGATGATCATCAAAGAAATTGAAACAAAGTTAATTATACATGGAAGTTGTGTAACACTTCAACAGCATTTCCAGTAAGAAACATGAAGGTTTGGTTGGACACCAAACCTAATTGTAAGGTGAGTTAACATAAAGACAAGTAACAGTAAGAATTATTAAAATTGACATACTGTATATTAACACCATTTCCCCCTTGATTTTCTAGTTTGCTCAAAACCATATTTATATTTAGCATTACTCACATGATTATGCTTTGTGTAAATTAATGTAAATGTAGTACAAAACTTACAAACCCCTTTTCGGAACACACACACTTCGTTAAACAGCTGTTCAAAACAATATTTCCAATAGGCGCAATGTTATCAATATAGGATACATTCCTAGACCACCAAACGAATAGCTTGTTTGACTATTCCTTTACCATTAGACATTTAAAAGTTAAAGTGGTAGGTGGTAATGCACAGCTGATACAGGAGTCTTCTTCAGTGTCACTTGCTATTGTAGACTGATAATACAATGACACCAACAGAAGCCATTCTGAGCAAAATTAGAGTTAATACCATTCATATCCTTTTTCACACGCTACATGGTTGAAGTTTACCAAGCAAAATCTAAAGTTCAACCTGTCACGCAATAACAGAAAACCTGACTAAAGGGATTACTCTACAGCCCTGCCTTTAAATACGTTTAATCTGTGAAATTCCTTCTTAGTGGTATCCATTTCCATTGGGTCACCTAGGCACTGGTACATCACCAACACACTTCCTTTCAACAGCGATCATTAATAGTATTTTACATAATAAACATCTGGGATAGCATAGGATGGATACATGGCACTAGCAGGTCATGCAGAAGTTTTTGTAGTGCACACACATTGTCACCTGGAGGCAAATACTTACACTAAGAATCTTTGCTCTTGTCTATATAAGTAAATGGATAAATTAGAAGTATAAAGTAAACCATGCTTAATATGACATGGTAACCGAGATCGAAGGTACAGTGAGGTTGGTTTGTTACAGAACAGGGTGGGCAGGGAGCGAGTAGGATAAAGATGTGACTGCCACTGTACACCTTTAGGGCTGCTTGTTTTGGCTGTCTACACCTAGCCTGGCTGGCTTATGCATGATTGGCCTTCCCGGTTTGGTGCCTTCTTTTGATAATTACTTACTTATGCATGATTGGAGGGGGGTCACTGAGGATATGTGAACCACAAACATTGCTGCCACCACCAATATCCATACAGTATTGACACCAAAACCACAAACCTAAAAATGAAGAAACAATGATGTTTCAGTCCGTCCTTGACCATTATTAAGTCACGTGATTAATATTCCAGGGCAGACTGAAACAACATAGTTTCTTTACTTTCAGCTTTGTGGGTTTGGTGTCAACTTGTCAGCCATATTATTGTGACTTCATCTCGATACCATATTTTCCTTAATAAACCTCTGAAAAAGTTGACAGCATGCTGAGTGGGTGTGCATGAGAATACTGCTGACTTGGCCAACATGTCAGCCATATAGTATCCTTGGCCATGTACACGTTTTTGGAGCACCTCACACTGACATAAAAGTACCACTATTCATATTACAGGGGATGAAGGAGTGGGTTCTTATAACAGCTAAAATAACACTGGTAAAACCAAGAACAACACTCTACTAGGCAAGACCAGAAGGATTAATATAAAGATAACTTTTGAAGCTTATTACATCCTTACCTGTAGCTGATTGAGGATCTTTGGGTTGTTTTTGTAGCTAGATTCTGCTTTAATTCCTGCACTATGCAGAAGACCAACAAGTTTCAATCTTTCATGTACCATTCCTTTACATGCAGCTGCCACAAACACTTCTGTTTGGGTTGATCGCAGCTGTAACAAATACAGTAAAATTCAAAGTAAGTTACATCAAAATATTTAAAATGTAAAAGTAAACACGTTCCAGATACTGTATATTGTTTTAACACTTTATCATGCTGATGATGTTGAAACATATCATCCATATTCCAACACTAAATATTTGACGACACAAAAATGTCATTCATCTCAAAATTCATGATATCATTTGTCATTTATTAGTTTAATTTATTTATTTATTTATTGGAAGTGTGAACCTAGCTTATCAGGGGGACCAACTAGAGAGCACCTCTGCCAGGTATCTGTCAATAAAGATAATAATTGCTCTGCTTTTGAAAATTTTCACCATGATTTGCAGATTATCTGCTGGAAAAGAATGAGTTATGTTTGCTTTCTTTATACAATAGCACAGACCGATAATGTGAAAACATTTCCATATTTAGAAATATATGAGGAATGTTGAGATGAAAATTTTTATATTCGTCAGTGTCGTGGAAATCCTATTATCAAATCACTTTTTATTTTGCATCTGTACTCTAGCAAATTCATTTCCAAGTATTTTGACACAAAATTAAACGCAAAATCTAACTGAGAAAATGTTTAGAAAGTATAAACATTTTAGGTATCACTGAGTAGGACTCCCAAGATGCCTGGAACATTTAGTCATGAATGCATTGACAGGTCAGAACATTAGTGTTAATATTAGAACTAACACGATTGTAATTGTATTTATAGTATATATTTGCTGCATCTTTTTTTCTACAGAAACTTCTCTTAGAGTGTAGTCATATGCAGAATGCAATTAAACAAATACTGAATGAGTACTTTAGAATGTTTGAGCAAAGAACTTCACATGCTGGTTTGTTCCATCACTTGCTTACAGTGGGAACAAAACTATATGAAAGGAATGAGAACTGCCCAATGAGAGCACATTACTGAAAAACGTCTGTGAAACAATGAAGTTCTACGATAGGCTGGCCTTTCATTTTGCCCACTTCGCTTCAAATCTAACCAGGCCCTACAAGTACTATGGTAAAGCAATGCTTTATTTCCATAAAAATAAAAAATCTTTAAAATGCTTGAACAATAACATTTAGACATAATTCATGTTTAGTGTTCTATCAAAATCAGAGCTAACTTTGTTGTTTAAAGCACTACATATTTTCATCATTGAAAGACACAAATCGAGTACTATAATCTACAATCAAATTTCAGCAAAGATATCTAGCACAAAACTGCTTTTGTAGTAAAGAAAGTTAAATATAGTGCAAATGTTAAAGTACAATTGATGGGTAAATAAATTTAGGTCTAGTGAGTTATTATTGTCATGCTACACTGTTGAATTATATAGGTTTCTGTAGTACAGTTGTACTCATTCTCAACTGGGAATCCCAAGTGGGACAAAAATAGTCGGGCACATTTTTTTTTCACCTAAAGCCTTTGTTTGCCTAGCAGTAAATGGGTACCCAGGAGCTAGGCAACTGTTGTGGTGTTGTATCCTGGGAAGGTCAGCAGTTCAACCTTGGGGGGACCTCAATACAGGCCTAAAGTATATACTGTATATATATACAGGCTGCCTGTCCCCAACAAAACAATAATTATTAGTTTTAATATGATTCCTAACGAGTTGGAATTGTTTATGAGAAGATCAAAAGGAAGACGGACAGATTAAATAGATAAGTTATAAGATGCTGTCTATTTATTAATACAGTACAATATATTTAACCTATAGTGCAAATAGCATTATTATTAAGACATTATTAAAAGCACATACTGTACAAAGAATCTTAGAATAATTCATTATGTCAGAGAACACGCAGCTAGTGTAAATATGCATGTTAAGCTTATATAAAGGTCCACCCCGTCCTTTCCCCCCAAAGTCTAGCTATTGACCCACCACAGTATGCAACCCCACAACAAGCTGACTAATTCCTGGGTACTTATTTACTGGTAGGTGATGGGAAACGTGCCCAACTATTTCTGTCTTACCTAAGATTTAAACCCAGACTTCTGAATTGTGAGTTGAGAAAGAACCCAATTGTACTACTGGAACATATGGTACCAAGTTGAAGGTAATGTTATTAAGAAGCTACACTATAAAAAAAAAAATTCTCAGATCATTACAAACAAGCCTTCATAACTCACCTTGTCATTTTCTGCTCGCTGCTTCTGTTCTTGAATAGCAAATAATCTTTCAATGCCAAAACTGACACCAACGCAAGGCACAGTCTTCTTTTTTGGATCAAACATCCCTACCAGTCCATCGTACCTCCCACCTCCAGCAACACTTCCCACAGGTCCATCTTTAGTCTGGCCAGCAGTCAACACAGCCTCATAAATAACTCCAGTGTAATAGTCAAGGCCTCGAGCCAAACCCATGTCAAACACCAAGTGGGCATCACAATCAAGACTCTTACAGTACTGATAGAGAAGATTAAGGTCTGCAAGACCAGCCTGTGAGAAAAGATGATTATTTAAATTTACCACAAAACATAATACTTCAGAAGTGTGTGTATATATAATCGGATAGAAAATTATGTAGGTGATAATACTGTGACCATCCTGTACATTTGATACGATGAAATAAAGGGGTTAATTCGGGAAATTTTAATTTGGACATGTTGAGTAATTGGGTAACAACAGACTAATGAAGTGAAAGTATTAATGCTACTTTGAGGGCAGGAAGAGATAACATGGTGTAAAGAAGTAGGGATAGTGTGTGAAAAATATGTGGAACTTGGTAGGGAAGAAACATGAGTGGCAGCAGTTTGTAAGGGAGTGAAAGTGGTGTTTATACTTTGCAATAATTCATAAGGAGAACTGTATACCTAATCTTATGAAGCTACTGTGGATAATTTGCTGCTATTTACTGAAGCTTGTTTCTTCATGAGACTGTATAATGTACTTGAAATGGTGAATGGTCAGGTGCCTTTTTTTCCTCAAAGATGATCTCCCACTCTTCAATAAAGTAAGAAAGAAGTAATGATGATGATGTAATGTATGAGACAGACTGGAGCATGTACTGAAGAATGTCCAATACTGTATCAGTTTGGTCTCTGTAGATTTAGACGTTTTACTTTTAACAACAAAAATGTGTCACATGAACATAGAACACTAGGAATGCACAAGGTATTAATTCATTCTACAGTATGTGATCTTGTTGAACCATTACTGTGATAATTTTGTAAAATATCTTACCTGAGCAGCAGCTGAATTTTTCAATCGCTCATCATTCTTTAGCTTTTCTATGAGATCCTCCTTGCCAGAAAACTTAACATATTCTCCAATAATATCAGCAACATTATCATCCAAGCCCTTCTCATCTACCATTTCTTTTCTTACGTCTTCCCAAGGTGACTTGTCAAGCTTGTCCACTGCAGAGCAAATCGGACGGAACTTCTCACATGGGACACCACATGCCCCAAATACTCCATCAAGGATTTTTCTGTGGTTTACCTAAAAATACCAATTCAAAATAATGAAACAAATTAAGCACATACTATACAGTACTACAATATTTAAAACATTTCTGCATATTATATTCCCATCAATTTTATAATTTTTAACTAAAATTAACCATATACTTTTTTATTTAAAGTACAATATAGAAAATGATTATGTTGAAATTTATGGCTGCACAAGATAAAGTCAGTAGTTTTTTGACCTTAATGATAAAGTCTCCCAAGTTCAGTTTTGACAACACTTGATGAACTAGCTGTACACACTCTGCATCAGCAATCATAGGATCATACTGCCCAGCAATATCAAAGTCACACTGGTAAAACTCTCTATATCGACCTGTAAAATGAGACAAAATACAATCAAATGTTGCCTTATCTTGATATTTATAAGACTAGAGTATTGAGTATAAGATTATATTAGGACCTGTAATTTACATAAAAATTTATACCAATAAAATATAAAATAATCATCATCATCAAAAGGTTTATGCAATAATGTCCATTTTAAGTACCACTTCAGTTATTAAATTAAGGACTAGTCATTAGGTCAATATATTATAGCACTTGAGGATTTTACAGCCAGAACACTGAATATAACACCAAAACAGAAATGACCTAAAACGGCCAAATATATAATATTTGGTTCGATATTTCATCACACACGAAACGTTGATAATATTTGAAGGATATTTTAAAAACAGAAAATTAATTTAAAATCATCAAAATTTTCAGACATTCATTGCAAGACAATTTATTTTTTTTTCTCTGAAAAAATTCTGCCACAACCAATTTAATTCATACCTCTCGTCATAGCTGGATTGTCTCTACGGTAGACACGAGCTACATGATATCGTTTTATGTTTGCAATTTTATTCATGGCGACATATCGGGCAAAAGGGACTGTAAGGTCATATCTCATCGACAGAATTTCGCCTCCTTGGTCCTCTAGGTCATAAATAAGTTTTGAATCCTCTCCATATTTGCCAGTAAGCACATCCTATTGAGAAAATACAAACGTCAGTTTAATTATACTGTAATTTACAGTAAAGAGAATGATCACAGGAGTTTTCTTTTCTGTATGCAAGGCATGTTTCACAATACATATATTATGAATATTCTTATAAACAAGGAAAAACTCATGATAAAGCTGAACTTTAATAATTTGTTATATTCTTATGCTAATTTAACTAAACCAACACCTAACAAGAACTAGGACCTTCAGCGTTTCTGTATGTCTAAGGGTGCCTGAAGTGTTGTGTACAAATTTGACATTAGATAAAAGCTGTCCGAGAATCAGACAAAAAACAGGCATGCATTAACCTACATCACATGACAATACTTTAACAGTATTTTAATTAATGACATCACTCAATTTGCAAATGTTAAGAGGTCAAGCATAAAATATCAACATTAATGAGAAGCACGAACCTTAAGTTCAAATACTGGTGTCTCAATTTCTACAGCTCCATGCAAGTGGAATACATTATATATTGTATCAAAAACCTGGAAATAAAATTAAAAGTTATTATAAGGCTCACTTATGGTATATACATTCTTTAAGCTTCAAAAATTACACAACGTTATCAAATGATGCTCATTAAAATATGCTTTGCTTTAATTAATAAATAAATATTACACAAAAACTGTAATTGGGTATTTTGACTGAAATATAAATACAGTAAACACAGATTTCAGTGTTATATCAAATTTTGTTGATAAATAATTGAATTGGAAATACAAAACATCATCATAAAGTGTATCCCATTTTAATGTGGCTTTTGGAATGTGTGAACAGTTTTAATTCTGGCATGCTTTCCTGCAAGACTTGCATTGCAAAATGGCATAGGATAGAGCAGTCCACCATACTTGTGGTCACCCCAAAATCAGCAATCACCTCAGTAGGGGGTATTGCAACTCGATGTTATGCCATAAACACCTGCCAGTAATGAGTTGGAACTGAAGAAAAGTTTAAAACAGTACTTCAATATGATATTCAAACATATTTGAAGTGTGTCTGACATTTGTGGTTTCTTTTATCTAAAAATGCAGGTGCTCTAGGTTTTTTAGGAGCATAAGGCCTTGTGCCAAAAACCAGCTGAGTACAGACTTACTCTATTATGATACAGTAATGATAAACTTATCTAAATCTTACTTGTCTTCTGACGGTCATTTCTACCGGCCCATAATCCCGGGTGCCCTTTGGTGTTTTTAATGTAAATTTTCCAGGTTTCTTTTTTACTTGTTCACCATCTTTATTATCTGAAGAAAGAAAAACAATATATTAGGTCTTCAAAAGATATCAACAAACAGCCTGGATATGGTACTACGGTATTGGAATGCTCATTATAGTACAGTATAGTACATATATGGATAAGAATTATATTTTTTAATTTAATTAAAACTCAAATTACAGTACATGATACGACAAATATATGTAGCTAATTTGTATTTCAAATTATATACAGTATATGTATTAAGTCTGAATTAAAATACTACATTTTATATACAGTAATACAGTGCTGAATGTGTGTATATTATTACTGTATAATGAATACAATATACAAGTATATGTATTCCAAAGTACCACTACATTTTTTAATTCTTTTGAAGAGTACACAGAGTAGTAGAGACTCACAACTAGACATATGGCTAGCAGTATCAGGCAGACTCATGTGTACCAATGCTCTCCTAGGTCTACCAAAATGCTGAGTAAGTTTCACAGTCAACAAGTACTTGTAACTTTTCTTTTTCATTTTAATTATGAAAGAAATTAAAATTTGTGGCACATACTACACGAGTTACAAAACCACAAAATTTTGTAAAAATATTAAAGATCACGTTTAGAAATCATTCTATGCTAAAGTAGAGCAACAATGCTTGAGAGTGCTGGCATGCATTTTACACCTCATTGGAAATACTGTGCACTATGTGTAGCCTGTGACATGCAACACATATATGTGATTCTAAATCATACTCCTTTGCTTCTCAAGGTCAAAATTTATATATTCACGATGAAATTGCTGGTTTCAGGGTGTTTATACCCTTGGGTATAAACAGTGGTGCAGAGAATGGCAGTAATGTGTGCAAACATTGGCTAAGGATAAAGAAAACAGATACAGTATCTATGTACAAACCTAGATGCTAGACCATGTGCAACAGCACAATTCATACTCATTAGATGACCCATTTTTTAAATATATTTGTGTATGCATTACAGTATCATTAAAACATTTCCTACTTTCATAGGGTGTCGAGGTAGCTGCTTGTAATAAAAAGGTGAATAATCGGCTCGGTAAATAGGGTTAGAACATTATAATTATTTACTCCCATCTATTCCCTTAATACCACACATGCTTCTCACACTGTGTACTTCTAATGTTCTAGCTATTGATATTTTTCAGTTTCATACCACACCATTGTTTCGCAGCAATATATAAAGGCTGGGACTACCACTCCGTTACACAGCCCTCAAACTACATCTGCAGTGCTCCAAAGTTAGTTGTCAAACATTTGGAAAATTAACACAGTACTGTAAGATAAGTACAAATTTGTTATTACCACCCAAGATTATCTACTTTAACCGTTAAGCAAAATCCCATGAAACTATTCGTAAGTTTAATTATCATGCCCCTTCAACTGCAACTGAAATATTACTTTCAATAAAACTTACACTGTCATTAACCCAAAATCTATCAGTACAGTACAAAACTATGCCAACAGCACAGTACTACAAAAAACTAACTTGTGGCCCATTCTTTGATTGTGGCTTCATCACTCATCTTATGTTCGTGAACAAAGTCTGACAGCTGCTCATCCATCTGTAAATGGAACAAGAAAATCACTCATACCATAAACATTAATATTTCTTTTTAACAGGATCTGCCACTTCCTACTTATACTACTTTTCTTAAAATATCTTTCATGCATTAAATTAAATAAAAACATGCAGTGCTGTTCATTAAACAAAATATGGTTTTAATTAATCTTATTGGATTAACTTTAAAGTAATAAAAATCCAGCAATAGCAAAGCTTGCTCCTATGAATAGTCCTCACAAATATTAAAGCAAATATGGTCCAGTATTCAAATTTAACGAATGATTGCTAAGCCAGTTTCTACTGTACTGTATATGCACAGACATTTAAATGGTGAATAATCATTGTTGAGTGAACAGTACAGTATAGTATAGTACTACAATTAAAATAATAAAATGGTTTATAGTAGAAAACTTACTACACTGCCATAGTGCTTAAATGAAATTAAAAGAAGGATCTAATTTATGTTTGAGTGTACGGTATTAAAAACTTAATTTTGGGATGTAACCTACATTCTTTCTCGAGGTACTATACATACACAGTACAATACTGTACAGTGGAACCTTGAGTGACGAGCGGCTCCAGTTATGAGCATTCCGAGTAACGAGCAAGCCACTCGCAGAAAATACGTCTCAACTGACGAGCTTTCGCTCGATTAACGAGCGTTCCTGCTGGTCCTTGGACACCTCTGACGACAGTTTTGTTGTTGTTTCGCAAGACGAATTTTCCACATGACGAACTTGGTGCCGGAACGGATTAAACTCGTTAATCGAGGCGCCACTGTATTTTGTCATTGTGTACAGTACCTGAGAATGGATGTAGGATACATCCCAAAATTTGGTTTTTAATACACTTAAACATAAATTGGGACTTACATTCACCTTCATGGTTAATAGTTATATTTTTTGAATACTGTATGCAGTACATTTGTGCATGCCCAAGGCAAATACAGTATAGTTTTGAAAAGCAAATGCTAATGTACTGTGGTTATTTATACACCAACATGAGGGGGAAAAAAAGTAATTTAGAAAATTCAGTGCTGAATAGATTAACTACTGTATTGAGAAAAATCCTCCATTACGTTTTTCCACAGAAAACCAAAAATAAGATGATTCAGTATATGGTAAATTAAATTCTGAAGATTAATATTGCCGGAAGTATCAAATGAAGGTACCAAGTTGGGAAACAATTTTGGCAGGAAGGTCACACATGTAATTAATATCACTGTTTTAATTATATTATAATTTAAACAGCTACAATTTCATTAATAACAAGGAAAGTAAAATTCTGAAATTCTTTCAGAACAGAGTTTCGAAATACCAGAGCCCTTATGAAAAAATAAGTGCTACAGTGTAATGTGAGGAACATCTACAGAGTACAGTACTATATATATTAGATAAAAGGTGAACTAGTATCCAACTTGAAAAAAGCTGTTGTTCTTATAATTTCGTCATACAAGTTTCCTTAAATATCCCCCCCCCCTTTAAAAAAAAAGATGTTTGAATCAACATTTATAATAATAAAGCAGTAAAGCATATAAGCAATCTGAAGATTCATTTAAGCAATGTGATAGGCATCAATCAGTAAATCCACATGGCCATGCACAATAATGATAAAGTCATACATTGTAAAGCATATAAAGCAATATAGCAATCATTTTTCATATAATTTACAACTACTGTACTGAGCATGCATCATCCCCACTAACTAATCCCCCTTCGTGATCTCATGCTAATATGTTGTAATTTCTTAAATATTTATATATGCCTTTGCACCAAGCTGCAGTTCTTCAGATTGATCATGGAATATATAAATTATGTTTTATTAAGTGTATATGGTTGCTTGCTCACCACAATAGGATATAAATGTCTTGATATAAGAATGTAAGACATACGGAACACCTACAAATAAGTACTGTCCCACTGTATGAATGTGATAGTCTAAAAGTCTCTCTCTCTCTCTCTCTCTCTCTGGCACATTATTTCCAGCCACTAGATAAAAGTGGGATAAAATGAAGATGTAAAATAATATTCGAGTTAAAATAGCAGCAAGGCAAACACAAGTCTGAACTACTGTTTGTACGAAGCGTACACGCCTACCTTATACACTAGGCTTCTTGTGCCAGGGAGAGACGAGAGGAGTGTGGCAGACATTTGAATAGTGATGCCTCTACCAGCCATCAGTTGGTTTGCAGGTTTTAAACTTCTATATAGTGAACCAATAAAAGCCATTTCAAGTCTTCTTTTGACTGGAATATTAGCCTAACTTCTCTAAATCGCCAAGTGTTTCCTGACACCTGATTCTTGTCTTCTTGTATACAGAGATCAAAGCTGTGAATAAATGGAAATACTGATAGTAAACAAGTTCAATATTTGATGATTATTTGTACTGGTACTGTATTTCTAAAGTACAGTACTGTATAGTGTAAACGTACTGGGTAGTCAAAACGAAATTCTGTTGAAGTTCAAAGGGAAGATTAGTCTGTTTTAATTTACTCCTAAGGATATTAGTGTGTTACATTTCAGCTTTAATTAAAGGTAAGATTTTGCAATGGCTTTTAACAAATCAAATAAGTTTTTAATGCAAAACCTAAAAATAAACTGCCTTGTAAACACCCATTTTTAAAACCACTAAAATTCTAATCTATCATATTCCAGAGAATAGAAAACAGTACATTGAAACACAAACTGCAGCGAGGTAAAAGCTTCTCCCAAAAGATGGTGTAGAAAATAAACATTTTGTGGCATCACACCTTACAACCAACAGTATATGGTGGTAATGCCTGGCACTCGCTGGAGGAGAAAGTAGCCATGTGTGCTGCCCAGCGTCGCACATTGCATAATGTGTGAGGGGGACTGTGGGGAACACAGCCTGAGGTTAGAACTGCTATGTCTGCCTGTGAAGGCTGGAAACCTCCCACATAGCTGTACTGTGACAGATGAACATCCAGAAGCACTAGAGGCACCTCCTGTATTGGACGGACACACTTAATATACGGCACATTACTTTTACTGTACTGTACTTAAAAACTTGGTTAAAACTTATTAGTTAACTACAAATTCTTAAAATCTAAAGCTGGAATAGGTGTTATATGTCTTCAACTAGAGCCATAATTAAAACATCAAGTGTTTTGAAAATATTATTAACAAAATATTTATCAGCAATAAATTAACATTAAAAAGTCTTTCTGGGAACACATGATTTTTGTGAACAATTTGTTTAAATTTGCAATGTTAGCCAAAATACTTAAAAGGAGATTGATTGTTCATAATATCTTTTCTGGGGAAGCCCCATGGTGGCTCCTTGTAGCAATCTCACTTGAGATTGCTCCAATCTACCAGTTACAGCAGTTGCACAAGTTCATTTGGCCTACTGGGAATCAGAGCCAAAACCTGGCCCCCTTCTACGAGGCGCAGGGAACAAATGACAGTCCACCATTTCATCGGGAACCCATCCAGAAAGTTAGCAAAGCTAACTAAGCTAAGTTAGCGAAGTGAACACTGTACTGGTACTGCTCCTTTGTTGCATCATCTTGCAGCAAGTCCTAGAGCTTCTAAGCAAAATACTGATTCACCTTACCCAGGATCAGTGTTGGGTCCATTGTTTCAGGTGCACAGTGCTGTGCGCATGTTCACAGCTGTGTGCCAAGCATTACAGAGGATTTGGCTCCCTCTGGGCTCTGGCTCCACTCCAAATACAACCCCAGTGGTATCTTTAGTCTTTTCTCTTGAGGTGATGGATGCTGCAGATATCTCACCTACTGCATTGTTAAGGTTAAGCTCTACTGCAGTCCATGTGTAGAGCATTCACAATGTTCTCGAGGATGGCGGGTCTCAGTTCCATCCTATCTCCATGGAATGGACCGTCAACGTGTCCTTCCAGCAGCTCTGCAAGACGCTCGCCTGCTCCAAGGTGGATCTTTTCGCATCGGCCTGGAACCGGTGCTTCCCATCCTATCTCCCCAGAAACCCAGCATTAAATGCAATGAAATGCCTCTTTTTGGTAGTGCCAGTGGCTCCTTGTCTCCCTCCCATGTTTGTCAGTTCATTGCAGTGTTTATCTGCTCCTGAACTGATCTGATACCTGATGCTGGACTGAGCTCCAGGGCCACCTAGTGATGGTATTCGGTACTAAGATTTCTAGTTAGGTTTGTTTTCTTTTGTTTATTCTCTATTGTTTGGGGAATTATTTGAGAATAGTGCCTTTTGAGCTATGCAAATCTAGCAGTTGTCTGCAAAGCTTCCCTAACCTTCTGGATGCTTTCCTAGTGAAAAGACAATGTCATTTACTCCTTGTGCTTAATGGGATGGGGCAAAGTTTTCGCTCTGGTCCCTGGTAGACCATATTAACTCGTGCAACTGATGTGACTGATAGATTGGAGCAAGCTCAGCACGATAGCTACAGGGAGCCACTGAGACTCTACAAGAAAGAGGCATTTCATACATTCAATGCCAGGTTTTACAGAATATGATTCTTGAAGTATGGCAATGAGATAAACCAATATATTGTGAACCGATCTGGATATCGAGACTTCGTAAATTTTTCATAAATCAAGGCAACCTTCTAGAGGATCAGAGATTAACCACAAAACTGGGTAGAGACTTGGTGGTACTGTAACTGCATTGCAATTGAGGAGCCACTAAAAGGTCCATCCAAGAAAAAATGTAAATCTAAAATGGCAAAACGTGCAACTTAGTCATTCACCAGATATTGTACGGACAGAAATTTCTGGATACTTAATAATGAACAGTATTCATTCATGTTCAAACATCAACTTATAAGCTATATACAGGGCAGAAGCAAATGCAGCCTAATGCACACTGTTCTAACATTTTACAATTTGGTCATTTGGGACACAATTATTAACACAAATAACACTTACTCCGGCAAGCAGCTTAAAATATATTTTACCAACATACTGTATACAGTATAGAGTTAAGAGTTAGCAAAGCATGATTGATATTTATACAGCTAACAAATCTTGCATGCAAGTGACGCTGTTATAAACAGGTACAGAATAAATGTCAGTACAGTAAACTCCAATTAATCTGGTTCTGGATAGCCCAAATCCGAATCTCTAGATCTAAGTGAAATTCGATCTGGTTATGATCGTTCATATTTCAATAATCAAAATAGGTATGGCTACAGTATAAACGAAATACAGTGGAACCTCTATTAACGAGTTTAATCCATTCTGGCACCAAGCTCGTTACCTGGAAAACTCGTCTTTGGAAACAAATTTCCCCATTTAAAATAAAGGAAATAAATTTAATCCGTTCCACACCCAAAAACATCCATACTTGTATGACATTTTTTAATGTAAATATAATACAGCACATGTAATTATAAATGTTTTGTTGCCCTGTTTTAATGTTTACTTTACCTTATGAAGAGTCGTTGCTGGCTTGAGGGAGATGATGAGGAGGTGGGATGGAGGAGAGGGGTTATGGTGTGGAAGGAGAATCCACCTCTTGAGTCAGGCGGGCTCTCTCTTCTTGGGATTTTCACCCCACTGGGACCAGGTTGTGGTTCACTGTCACTGGCTCTTCTTTTCTCTACTTTTGGAAAGAACTTTATATTGACAATTGCTTTTGTCTTTGTAACAACACTATCTTTAGCAAGCAGCTTCTTTGGAGACATTGTGTGTTACAAATTGTAGTCGCAAAACCACTAAAAACCCAAAGAAAAGAGCAAATAAATCCAGAGGGATGCTTGTCGTGTGAGATAAAACAACAACACTGGCGTCGGAGGCGTCCGAGAATTTGCGAGAACCCGCGAGACGCTAGGAAGTACCATGTGGTTTCGCTCGTTAATAGAGGCGAGCTCGTCAATAGAGACAAATTTGCTGCGAGTGGCTTGCTCGTTACTGGAAAAACTCGTTAATAGAGCCACTCGTTAATCGAGGTTCCACTGTACTCACACTTACCTGGATCTGCGATGACAAAGTTTTATCTTTTGTATATCAATTTAATATGTAATCTAATATAAATTTTTGGGTATTACTGTAGCTAAAATAGAAAAACACTTTTAACTTACAGATAATTGAGATCTCTGCTTGATACATAAGGGATCCTGTCCCAATTAGTCAAGGCAATCAAAGAATTTACTGGTATACAAATACAAGCAATTTATAGATATTTGTACTGTGTAAATTTCTGTACCCGAGTCAAAAACCTAATACACTACAGTACAGTGCTAATATATTGTTGATCTTGAAAGTAGTCAAGTGGTTTTACTATACCAAACCATCAAAGAGGTGGACATTAAACAAAAAAATGTACTACAGTGTTAGGAAATAGTATAATGTACAAATAACTATATTATACTACAGTATAATCAATATAAATCAATATACAAGCATACTATACTTCCCATATACCACAATAAACCAGTTTACCTGTACAGTATAGCATTCCACATATCACAAGATTGCCCAATATACTAAACTTAAACAAACAATTATCATGTTGACCAGACCACACGCTAGAAGGGGAAGAGACGACGACGTTTCGGTCCGTCCTGGACCATTCTCAAGTCGATTGTGATGAGGGAGTAGAGACAGGCAATAAATAGGCAAGAGAGAGCAGAGGAGCAAAGTAAGGTGTAGTAGAGGGGATAGTAATAATAATAAGAGCTGCAGAAGGCCTATTGGCCCATACGAGGCAGCTCCTATTATAACCACCGAATGAGAAGGAGATAGGAATAAGAATAGGATAGCAAGGGAGCATAGGAGAAGAGATAAAGAAAAGGAAAGAGAAAGAAAGAAAATAGGAGGGGTAGGCTTATGTTAGGTCACGTTTGTTAGAAAGATTAGAGCATTTGAGTATATACTGTGAAAGGGAAGAGTCCACAGCAACAAAGCCAGGACTCAAGTTCATGTTGGGTACATTGTGTATTAGAGCCGATTCCACAAGACGGCGTCTGTGTAGAGTAGAGGCAGGAAAGATTATTTTGGAGGAAGACTAATCAATAGGATGATTAGAATCCCTCACATGGCAGAAGAGACCATTGTTAGTGTCTGCAGACTTAACACTTCTCTTGTGTTCTTTAAGTCTTGTCATTCAGTGTACAGCCAGTTTCACCAAAGTATTAGATTTTATTACTAGATTTTATATGGTTGACCGTTACTCGCTGAGTCCTGTTTGACAGAAAACTGAGTATCCAGCGTCCTACTTTACCGGTTATTCCCATTGACTTCATTTTGTGTGCTATCACGCCATGGTCACATTTATCGAAAGCCTTTGCGAAGTCCGTGTATATCACATCAGCATTCTGTTTTTCTTCTAATGCCTCAAAGTCACTGAGGCATTAGAAGAAAAACAGAATGCTGATGTGATATACACGGACTTCGCAAAGGCTTTCGATAAATGTGACCATGGCGTGATAGCACACAAAATGAAGTCAATGGGAATAACCGGTAAAGTAGGACGCTGGATACTCAGTTTTCTGTCAAACAGGACTCGGCGAGTAACGGTCAACCATATAAAATCTAGTCCAAGTGCTGTTAAAAGCTCTGTACCTCAGGGTACAGTCCTTGCACCGCTGCTTTTCCTTATTCTCATATCAGATATAGACAAAAATACAAGTCACAGCTTCGTATCATCCTTTGCAGACGACACAAAAATCAGTAAGAAAATTACCTCGGCTGAAGACATTGAAAAACTTCAAGCTGATATTAATAAAGTTTTCGACTGGGCATCAGAAAATAATATGATGTTTAACAGTGACAAATTCCAGGTACTCAGGTACGGTAAAAATGAGGACCTTAAACATAATACAGGGTACAAAACACAATCAAATGTGCCCATAGTAGGAAAACAACATGTAAAGGATTTCGGAATAATGATGTCTGACGACCTAACGTTTAGGGAGCATAACCAAGCAAATATTGCGACAGCCAGAAAAATGATGGATTANACACTCACACACACACACACACACACACACACACACACACACACACACACACACACAGTTGATGACAGTTGAGAGGCGGCCCCAAAGAGCCAGAGCTCAACCCCCGCAAGCACAACTAGGTGAGTTCACATTCCTGGAATAATGCCTAATAATCCTGGAATTCTATGATAAAATAACAAGACTAAGGCAGGACAAGGAAGCATGGGCAGACTGCATATTTCTGGACTGCAAAAAAAGCCTTTGATACAGTATCGCACAGGAGACTGCTATTCAAACTTGAGAGGCAGGCGCGAGTAGGCGGAAAACTACTAACATTGGTAAGGAAAGAAGTCGGCTGGCGAACAGTAACGAGTGGAGTGCCTCGAGGATCGGCGCTGGGACCAGTTCCATCTCTCTAATATACATAAACGTTATGTCTACCGGAGTTGATTCCTATATGTCGGTTTGTGGATGACGCGAAATTAATGAGACGAGTTGTGACAGATGAGGATTGTAGGATCCTCCAAGAGGAATTGAACAGCTTGCAGAAATGATCGGAGAAATAGATACAGGAATTCAACACGAGCAAGTGTATAGTTATGGAAATTAGACTACGTGACAGGAGACCAAAGGGACACTACACAAAGAAAGGAAACTACCTACCTGGGATAATTCGAGAAAGATATCTGGAAGTGGACGTAACACCAAGTCTAATTCCTGAGGCACATATAAAAATTATAACAGTTGCGTACTCTAAGCTAGCAAAAATTAGAACATTCAGAACCTAAGTAAGAAGGCCTTCAGGGCGCTTTACACTGTATGTGAGACCAGTCTTAATGCATGTCGCGCCATCATGGAGCCCACACTGAAGAAACACACATGTAACTATGAAAGGTTCAGAAGTTTGCGACGAGGCTTGTCTCAGAGTTACGAGGGATGGGGTATGAAGAGCGACTGAAGAAACTGAACCTGGCGACGCTAGACAAAAAAAAAGGAGATAGTGGAGAGATATTATAGAGACGTATAAAAATACTTAGGGGGATTGACAGAGTGGAAATAGAGAAATGGTCATACTAAATACCAACAGAACAAGGGGGCATGGATGAACGCTTGAGACTCAGATGTCATAGGGATATAAAAAGTTTCTTTTAGCGTAAGAGTAGTGGGAAACTAGAATGAACTAAAGGAACAAGTTGCGGAAGCAAAACTCTATTTATAATTTTAAAAGTAGTTATGATAGAGAGAGATAGGACAGGAGTCATTGCTTTAAATAACCGGCGGCTAGAAAGACGGGATCCAAGAGCCAGTGTTCGATCCTGCAGGCATAAATAGGTGAGTACACACACACATACACGTTTTACACACAATGGCGCATGGAGCTGTTTGTTATTGCTGAGGTGGTTGGTACCCCTGTTGTTGTTGTTGGTACCCTTGTGTTGTTGGTACCCCTGTTGTTGATGATACCCCTGTCGTTAGTACACCTGTTGGTGTTGTTGGTACCCCTGCCATTGGCACCCTGTTGTTGTTGGTACCCTGTCGTTGGTACACCTGTTGTTATTGTTACCCTTGTTACTGGTACCCCTGCCGTTAGTACCCTTGTCGTTACGGGTACCCCTATTGTTGTTGTTAGTAACCATTGGTTTTCCCCTATAACTTTTTAAGAAATTTACCGTTTTGCTTTAATATTTTAAATGCTTATTTTTGTATTTATGTTGTCTACATTGAAAGCAAATTTCCCTTTTTCGGCCCATAATGGACAGCCTTTACGCTTACGTTTGTTTGTCCAGAATTAACCGCTCTAAACACTCAAGATCGTAATTTTTTTGTGAAAAATTATACCCAAGAGTGAACCTCCGAAAATAATCAGCTGTGGAAAGTTCCAACACGTCTGGGTTCATTCATGTCTTGGGTTCGTTCATGTCTTGGGTTCATTCATGTCTTGGGTTCATTCATGTCTTGGGTTCATTCATGTCTTGGGTTCATTCATGTCTTGGATTCGTTCGTGTCTTGGGTTACTACAGGTCGCGGGGCTTAGGGTTCGTAAAGGGATGGCGGTACATAGAAGCTGACGCACTTCCTTGTGAGTGCGTCTAGGTGAGTGCGTCTAGGTGAGTGCGTCTAGGTGAGTGCATCTAGGTGAAACACTCGCCCTACTTCCCTGATGTTTTTAACAATGAATTAAATGCAATTTATATATGGAAATGAAGTTTTAATAAAAGAATTGTCTGTATTAAGTATACGCCACGGTGGCGCCGCCGACGCCTGCTCACCCCAGCTTTACTCTACCTGGCATGATAAACACGGGTAGATGAGTAGTGTTGAGGGGGTAGATGAGTAGTGTTGAGGGGGGTAGGTGAGTAGACAGTGTTCCGGTGGAAGAGGTAGTTTATTAATAGACAGGTGATGGAAGAGTAGAATGTGGGACAGATAGTGTGGGAGAGAGACATCTGCTAATGTTATCAGAAAGCATGTGGTGGTGGTGGTGGTGGTTTTCAGGGGGAGGGGGTAGGTAGAAGTGGTGAGGGGGGGGTGAGGGAAGCGTGAGGCATGGGAGGGGGTGGAAGGGTTGAGGTGTTTATCATATTCTATATTATCTATATTATATATTTTTTAATTAAACAACATGGAGAGGTCGAGGAAAAGATTGAAAATGTGGAATAGAGAGCGGGATGAGAGATGGACTGTCCACCTTGCTGTGTGTGTGTTTGTAGCTAACTAAGCTTGTTCTCTTAACACGAGCTGCAAGTGTTTGTGAAGTTTATTTCTTGTATGTCAAAATATTTTGTCTTTACTGACCACTTACACTCACCCATACATTCTCAGAAGCTTGTGTACATTTGTTAATGTCAGATTTTACCTCTCTCTCGTGTGGTTGTATGTTCAGGGCTTCATGGAGCTCCTGGAGTGTTTTGGTCACATGGTGGACGGTGTTTGGCTGTTGTTAGTGTCGTGTTTTGTTCTGCTGTATTTATTACGGTTAGTTGTCCTTAAGGTGTGGAGGGCGGTGGAGGCGCGCGAGGTGCAAGGGGTCAACACCCTTGTATAAGTGTGGCTTTGTCTTCATGTCCAGCACTTGCCCCGCTCCTGTGCCAGGCAAGTTACGGGCTCACCCAAGTTCCAAGTAGCTCAATCTATAACAACAACAACATCGTATTCAGACTAACGAAGCGTCTCACTTTGTCTAAGCATGTTTTTGCTCTGTTTATTCTGCAATTTTAAGTGATTTTTTTATTCCTGTTCTACTTTGAGTCTCGGTATTCTCCGCGTGTTGGTTCGGTGGTTGTCAAGGATAATGGGCTCTGGATTTCGTTTTGGCAATGTGTATTATTTGGAACTTTCATTTGTTGGTAGTTAATAATTTCCATTGGTTTTTCAGAGTGGTTTATGAATTGTACTGCCGCCTTGGTTGTGTGTACCACCTCAAGGTAAGGTGTTGACCAGTCAGGTCTTTGGTCATCCTGGTCTGTAGCGTTACGTCCTCCATATATTGCCCCATGATGGGTGGTCAGCTGTGTACATGTTGACAACACTGGTGATTGGGCAGCTCTCCTGTACTCACCTGATCGGTGAGTACACCTGTGTGACCTTACCTGTTGTGTTGTCTGGGCAGCTCCATAGTCCGGTTGTAAATCTCTGTGTACCTCCTAGTTTACATATCTTGTATTTTAGGCCGGTGAGTGCCAGACTTTGTCGAAAGTTTTCAGTACATCTCTGAGCACTATATTACACTGCTCAACATTAGCCATGACATTGGCTATATGTGCACAGTCCCTATGGCGCAGTGGTAACACACTTGTCCAGCGCTTCGCCAGCGATTTGACCTGGGTTCATAGCCTGGCCGGGGAGGATTGACTAGCGCCCAATCGTTAACAGTGCGGCTCTGTTCACACAGCAGTGAATGGGTACCTATTGTTAAACGAATTGGCGGTCGTATTCCAGGGAAATTAGTGGGTAAGGCTTACCATGAGCTGTGGGAAGGGGCAGCTCTCGGCCTGCTAACAGGAGTCAGCAGTCGTCTGTCCCTCTCCCCACCTGTGTAGAATAACAAAACAAACAAAACGGATCAGGGTTATAGCTGTATGGGGGGGGGCGCTCTCTGATTGCATGATATACTCTTGTTGCTCTTCCATGTGTTTCACCAGTCTGTGGCTGCTGATTTGGGCACAGTGAAGCGGTGAGGGGTATGTGAGGAGCTGGATGGTGGTGAGCAGTAGGGGTAGAGGGGGGGGGGGGTTGAGAGAGGGTTACTAGACAAGAGGTAATTAACAAAGAGGCTCTTATCCCTAGTATCACCTCACGTCTTCAACAGCCACTTAGTCAAACTCTTATCTTATACCTCCCGAGGTTTTAGACCCCTTACCCCTCCCCCCACCCCCACCCCCACCTGCTTGCACAGTTTAGACCTATTGTCTTATGTATGACCCTCTGTCCTGCGTGACAGTCAATACCAGCATTATCCTCACTTTAATAAGACTGTCAAAATCCTCAGATTCGGCAAAATTGTAATTAATTTTGTCAATAAAGATGTTAATAATAAATAATTATTATTAACTTTACTTTAATGACTTGATGATTATGATTTAATAATCATAATTGATTATGATTGATGATGATTTAATTACTTGATGACTTTAATCACCCAAGCCACATGGAGAACTTTGCATAAGTTGCCTAAACGATGCTCCACATGAACAAATCCACAAGAGCCGTGATGACGGTTCGAACCCACGTCCAGGATGATCCCAGATGCCCCACACAACTGCCATTATCACAACCACTCCGCCTCTTAAACCAATACACACACTGAGTCTTGGTCTCGTGTACGATCTAAGAAGTGTTATAGAAACACAACGGTCCACAAGTCGTCTTATTGGCATAATAAAGGCCGAAATAGGAAGTTAGAGACTGAAGCCACACAGAAGTGTGGCCTTGGCCTACCTTAGCTTACCTGGGCTTAATATAGTCTTACCAGGACATGGTAACACAGTATATTAACAAAGCTTTGTCATTAACAAGCTAAACTGCATTTATGCGGAGCTTCCCTTGAGTTAACCTCAAGGGAAGGCTGCCTAGTATTTATCAAGAGGCTTTTGGTATGTGGACAGCCTAGCAATTGCTATATTAGTCCAAGACAAGCAACAAGTTGTTATCATGTGAGCAGTGCATCAACACGTCTTCCTTCCATAACTCCTTTTCAATAACATTCGAGTTTTTTAAGTCATTTGATTTCCGCTGGAAGACGGGGTAGAATAGTTTGATTCGGTAAGGTGTCATTGTGGACGACCGCTGGGCACCAGGGTCGTGTGGACGACCATTGGGCACCAGGGTCGTGTGGACGACCATTGGGCACCAGGGCCGTGTGGACGACCATTGGGCACCAGGGTCGTGTGGACGACCATTGGGCACCAGGGCCGTGTGGACGACCATTGGGCACCAGGGTCGTGTGGACGACCGCTGGGCACCAGGCGCCCCACACACTGGGCACCAGGGCCGTGTGGACGACCGCTGGGCACCAGGGTCGTGTGGACGACCACTGGGCACCAGGCGCCCCACACACTGGGCACCAGGGCCGTGTGGACGACCACTGGGCACCAGGGCCGTGTGGACGACCGCTGGGCACCAGGGTCGTGTGGACGACCGCTGGGCACCAGGCGCCCCACACACTGGGCACCAGGGCCGTGTGGACGACCGCTGGGCACCAGGGCCGTGTGGACGACCGCTGGGCACCAGGCGCCCCACACACTGGGCACCAGGCGCCCCACACACTGGGCACCAGCGCCCCACACACCACCACCACGGCGCTATACACCTGCAGGTGACACATATAACTGTCACCCAGAGACAGTACCAACAGTCAGTGTGGACGGAACGTACACAATACGAACGGTTGCACACAGAACAAGTCCATAGTGTTTACTATACATTTCATAGAGACAACGGGAGACAAAGCCTAAATCTTCCTTGGTATTGTAAAGTATATATGTACTACATTTGGCTTATTATTCCATATATTAGGCCTCGGATTGAATATTTTGCCCTAGATTATAGGTAACTGTACACTTTTGTTAATGCTCTTTGGTATTCCAATAGTAAAACAGTTTATATTTTGCATAGTCCATCCAGAGTAGTTCAGTAATTTGAAGGTTGGGTAGTAAATTGTGATGGCAGTGTGTGTGGGGGAATGGTCACCAGTTCTGAAATGGTTGTTGTTGTTATAGATTCAGCTACTCTGAACAAGTTCCAAGTAGCACGGGCTATGGTGAGCCTGTAACTTACCTGGCACAGGAGCGGGGCGAGATGTTTCGTGGTATGCGTGTCAATAGTCATTGAATTTGAAATAAGTTTACTGAGGTATTAATACCCAACAAAGGTATGAGGCAGCTCAAGCTATTCTCACCCCGTTCAGTACAACGTGTCCATATATATATAGACATACATCACAAGCAAGCCTATTACCAAACTTTCTGATTGATAATACATTTCTTCCTTTACACATGCACTTCAGTAGCCATCAACCATGGGGGAGTTGTGGTGGTGGCGCGAGGTACCGGGTGCTGTGAGAGTGAGGTATGGTAGTGGTGTGAGGGCAGGAAGCTGGAGACTTACCTGGGCGTGTCGTAGAGGGCAAGGTACAGATACAGGGTGCAGGTGGTGTGTAGGTTACACTGGTAGAGACGACCAGACGCCTTCCACCCACCACCCTCCCTTTATCTTGACGTAATCACTCTCCTTAGACATCTTATCGCTGATAGGTTATCTCCTTCTTGTGTCTCTGGTGTCTTGGTGCGTTTTAAACCAAACAGCAGGCTCGACACTGTTGGTGTTACCAGGGGTGCAGCTGACATTATGAGCCACACATGAGCCGGTCAAGAATATATGTAGTGTATATGTGCTCCCTCACTTACCAGTACTACGCAAAGCGTTTCGGACAAATCCTTGTCCTCATCAATGTGAATAACTTACCAGAGGAGAGAGACTCTGTGCTCTTCAGGTTCCCTGTTGATGTAAAAGTTACAGGAGGGAAAATGCGGCGGAAGACAGCAAGAATCTTCAGAATGATCTGGACAAATAAGAATGGTCCAGAACGTGGACACTAGAGTTTAACTTGAGCAAGTGTAATGAAACTTGGTGCTGGGACTAGGAGACCGGACACATGATACTACTTAGAGAGGATACACAGAAGTGAAAGTACGGAAAGCGGAGGGTTGAAGGAAGTGGAGAGTATGGGTAGGGAGAGGATAGAGATAGGGGGATGGTAGGGGACAGGTGAGAGGATACACGTAGGGAGGGTACATAGGGGGGAGGAGGAAGAGGTCGGAAGGGAGACAGAAACAAAAGAGTAACATAGGAACACGCAGGCCAAGAGAGTGGTGATTTGCATTTGTTTTTGTGATCTGCATATTTCAAAATGTATTTTGCATGATTTATTATATTCTTGTAGGTCGTGAACATCGTACATATTCTTGACAGTGATCCACCTTGACAGTGATCCACCTTGACAGTGATCCACCTTGACAGTGATCCATCTTCACCTTAGTACATTGACATAGGGTAATAAAACGAACCATTATGACAAAAGTTTGTAAATCCCTCATCACAAACCATTATTTTGACCAAACTGTGGATGACACTACATTAGAGGCACTAGAGGAAGGCGTCACCTTAGTGTACATTAGAGGCACTAGAGGAAGGCGTCACCTTAGTGTACATTAGAGGCACTAGAGGAAGGCGTCACCTTAGTGTACATTAGAGGCACTAGAGACAGGCGTCACCTTAGTGTACATTAGAGGCACTAGAGGAAGGCGTCACCTTAGTGTACATTAGAGGCACTAGAGACAGGCGTCACCTTAGTGTACATTAGAGGCACTAGAGACAGGCGTCACCTTAGTGTACATTAGAGGCACTAGAGGAAGGCGTCACCTTAGTGTACATTAGAGGCACTAGAGACAGGCGTCACCTTAGTGTACATTAGAGGCACTAGAGACAGGCGTCACCTTAGTGTACATTAGAGGCACTAGAGACAGGCGACAACTTAAGGAATACCAAAGACATTATGTTATTTTCAGAGTCGCTCTGCCAAGTCATATATGTAAGCTGGTGTCAAAAAATTACCTGAGAACCACCAACACTAGTGGCGGCCTCGACGATGACAGGAAGCCGGCGGCTTGTCAAAGGTCCCTTACCTGCACGTGTTAAGGGTTTAAAATTCAAGCGGTTGTGTTCCAGAACACACTGAGGCTGGTGCCAAAATATTTCACGAAATCTATTGTGTTACACGTCAAAATCTACTACGAACATTTGGCGCCAAATTCTCGTACGAATGATCGGTTACCAAAACGTGGTACGACTCTGGTGAGAAATCCAAGTAAGGACATGTGGCGAAAAAACTGATACACAAATGCCATAGTGTACTAAGCAGCAAAAAAAACGGATGAAACAAGTAACGGCTATTTATTTGCACCTAAGATTTTGCAAAGAAAATCTGTTTGGATCACAGTTATAATTGTGTGCCGGTTGTGTAGAGTGGCGGCGGGCTCCTGACGCCACACGTCGCCAGATTACACCTTCAAGGCATGAAACGCCAACAATAAATCCAACAGAGCAAAAATAACATTATGACCGCTTGTTAGAACACGTGACTGTCGTGTAGATAAACCTGATGGTATAAGTGCAACTTATAGTCTTAAGGAGGTTGATTATCATGTCCACTACGAGCTCACCATAGCCCGTGCTCCTTGGAACTTTTTGTTCCAGTTAGCGAATCTTAAACAACAACAACAATTTGAGGAGGCACAGTCTGGGAGGAGCCCGGAAGGTGGTGGTTCACTTGCCGATGATGGCGACCAGGAGCTTGCAGTACTCGCCTCGTGTGTCCTCCTTCACGGCCTCCGCCAGCTCCTCGTTGTACATCTCCTTGTACCGTGTGCGGATGTCCGCCAGGTCGATCTGCACACGTCCAGGGTCGGGAGGTGCGGGTCCAGCAGGGGACAAGACCAGAGGGATCAGCTCAGAGAATATAATTCAATCACTTGTATATCTTCATTGACACTTTAAATACCTAATTTGCCTAATATTGAGTAATTAAATTGGGTATGACTGTTCACTGCCACACAGGACAGAAATTCATACATCAGAACGTCTCAGGTATACATAATATATGTATATATACATTAATCTGGAGTGCATTGTTCCAGTTTACTGAGCGTATACATACAATAGCTAAGCAAATATAAAATAGATGATTAAGATGTGTTTCAAGACATTAGATTCAAAGAAATGGCTACCTACATGATGATGCAGACAAGTTGTATAATTTCCTACAGTTTCCCCACTCAGCAGTATAGTGCTCGAGTGAATGTTTTAGTGGATCGTCAGAGAGCTTACACGCTGAATAGTGTGAGTTACGAATATGTTGTTTTAGATTTAGCTACTCAGAACAATATGTCCATGTAGCACGGGCTATGGTGAGCCCGTAACCAGATGTAGTTGTTGCCAAGCCTAATATAGACAGGGACAGCGTCCACCTGTCCTGTCGTCAATAAAGGACAGTTCTTGCAGCAACTATTCGTGGAACGTACAAAAAAAATGACTGATGTACCTCCGAAAAAGCACGTTTTGTAATATTAATTTTGTTTAGCGCACGAGAAAGACAACCTAACCAAAAATTGTATATGTGCTTAAATAGTTTTAAGATGACATATATTAGGCCTAGGGAAGATTAGGTTGTATACATCCTATACCAATTTTGGGCATCCCTTTGTGGTAGTTAAACAGTGCAACATGTTCACTTTTGGGGGTACAACAATCCATTTTTTGCACGTTCCAGCAAATTGTTGCTATAGGTACTGTGCTATCATTTTTGGGAAAGTACTGTGCTATCATTTTTGGGAAAGTACTGTACTATCATTTTTGGGAGAATGGGTTTGCCTATATCACATTACAAGCTTCATTAATCTATCTATATTTTTGCAAACGTGATCTAGGCTTTGATTCAGGTCTTTCTGTATCTCAGACTTCTAAATCTGAATTCAGTCTTTGTGTTTACATGTGAATAGTGACCGAAGACACTATTCTCTTTCTTGCAAGCATTAGTGACCAGTCAGTCTACAAGACCATATATACTGGTTCCTTTATGGAATGGTAGCCAGAGAGTTTAGTGAGAATGATGAGTGATTTGATTACGTGTAATCTTTTATCAAAAGTTCATCTTTTATACTTGCCAACCACTTACTAACTACTTGCTAACTATGTAGTAATTGGAATAATCTGATGTTCCACCCTACACCCTGGTTCCCCTATCCTACACCCTGCCCCCACCCCTACCCCCTACACCCTGGCACCTCACCTCAGAGCGGGAGACGAGGATACGGATGAGTGTGGTGTCGTCAGTACCCGGACCCACCATTGTCGCCCGGAGCCTCTCTGCGTAGTACCCAAGAGGATCCTTCACCCGCTGGACTGTGGAGGACACGCGGGTGTTACGGGTGTTGGGCGACATGCAGGTGTTTATATATGGGTGTTCTGGACACGCGGGTGTTAATGTGGGTACAGTGGGTAGGCAGATGTTGACGTGGGTGTAGATAAACATACTTACCCTTATATATGTAGAAGATATAGAAAAAATAGATTTTGAGTCAATACATTAGACATCCGATGGTTGGAAAGGCGGAATCCAAGAGCTAATAGCTCCACCCTGAAGACACCAATAGGCGAAAACACACACACACACACACACACACACACACACACACACACACATCAGGAGAAAAACAACAGTAAAGGAACAGGTTATGAAATTAAGGATAGGGGCAGAAGGATTCACTACAAACGACAAGGAAGTGTGTGAGGAACTGAATAAGAAATTCCAAGAGGTCTTCACCCTAGAACTAGGAGAAATCCCAGAGTTAAGAGAGGGGATAGCTAGCCAGGAACCACTGGAAGAGTTTGAGATTACAAGCGGGGAAGTAAGAAAGTGTTTACTAAGAGTTGGATGTGACAAAGGCTATAGGCCCAGATGGAATCTCTCCTTGGATACTTAAGGAAAGAGCAGAAGAACTGTGCCTACCACTCTCCATAGTGTATAACAAATCTCTGGCAACAGGGGAACTGCCAGAAATTTGGAAAGCAGCTAATGTAGTCCCGATATACAAGAAAGGGGATAGACAGGAGGCACTGAATTACAGGCCAGTGTCCCTAACCTGCATACCATGCAAGCTGATGGAGAAGATTGTGCGAAGAAAGCTAGTGGAGCACCTGGAGCGAAAGAACTTTGTAACACAGCACCAACATGGATTCAGGGATGGCAGGTCCTGCCTCACAGGGTTACTTGAATTCTACGACCAGGCAACAAAAATAAGGCAAGAAAGAGAAGGGTGGGCAGACTGCATATTTTGGATTGTCAGAAAGCCTTTGATACAGTGCCACACAAGAGGCTAGTGAAAAAGCTCGAGATGCAGGCTGGAGTGAAAGGGAAGGTACTCCGTTGGATACAGGAGTACCTAAGCAACAGGAGACAAAGAGTCAGTGTGAGGGGTGAGGTCTCAGATTGGCGAGACGTTACAAGTGGAGTCCCGCAGGGGTCAGTCCTTGGACCTATACTGTTTCTGATATATGTAAATGATCTCCCAGAGGGTATAGAATCGTTTCTCTCAATGTTTGCCGATGATGCAAAAATTATGAGGAGGATTGAAACTGAGGACGATAGTAGGAGGCTACAAGACGACCTAGACAGACTGAGTGAATGGTCCAACAAATGGCTGTTGAAGTTCAACCCGAGTAAATGCAAAGTAATGAAACTAGGCAGTGGAAACAGGAGGCCAGACACAGGATACAGAATAGGAGATGAAGTACTTAATGAAACGGACAGAGAGAAAGATCTAGGAGTTGATATCACACCAAACCTGTCTCCTGAAGCCCACATAAAAAGGATAACATCTGCGGCATATGCGAGGCTGGCTAACATCAGAACAGCGTTCAGGAACCTGTGTAAGGAATCATTCAGAATCTTGTACACCACATATGTAAGACCAATCCTGGAGTATGCAGCCCCAGCATGGAGCCCGTACCTTGTCAAGCACAAGACGAAGCTGGAAAAAGTCCAAAGGTATGCCACTAGACTAGTCCCAGAACTAAGAGGCATGAGTTACGAGGAAAGGCTGCGGGAAATGCACCTTACGACACTGGAAGACAGAAGAGTAAGGGGAGATATGATCACAACCTACAAAATCCTCAGAGGAATCGACCGGGTAGACAAGGACAAACTATTCAACACTGGGGGACGCGAACAAGGGGACACAGGTGGAAACTGAGTACCCACATGAGCCACAGAGACGTTAGAAGGAACTTTTTCAGTGTCAGAGTAGTTAACGGATGGAATGCATTAGGCAGTGATGTGGTGGAGGCTGACTCCATACACAGTTTCAAGGGTAGATATGATAGAGCCCAGTAGGCTCGGGAATCTGTACACCGTTGATTGACAGTTGAGAGGCGGGACCAAAGAGCCAAAGCTCAACCCCCGCAAGCACAAATAGGTGAGTACAAATAGGTGAGTACACACACACACACACACACACACACACACACACACACACACACACACACACACACACACACACACACACAGGGCGAGTCTCGCGAGAGCCTGACTGACTGACAACCATCCATCCAACCATCCATCAAGCGCCAAGAGAAGGCACCAAGCCGCTGGAGAAGACTGTGTAGCAAGAATCTCACCAATCGCCAGTAGCCCGGACTTCATGTCACCGGAGAACTCGTGACTTATGGCGTCCTCTATGGGCGCTCCGGCCAGGCGCTCGTACTCCTGGAAGGTCTCCTTCAGCTGGGGGAAGCTGCGCATGTTCAACACCCTGATGAACTCTTCCTCGTCTGTGTCGCTGTTCTTGCCCACTCCGGCGTCGTAGAGGGTCTGTGGGGGCCAGGCGCCGGAGTGAGTGTGGGGGGGGTTGAGAGAAGGGGGTGTGGCGGGTTGAGTGAGGGGGGTGGCGGGTTGAGTGAGGGGGGTGGAGGGTTGAGTGCGAGGGTTGAGCTAAAAGGGGGTCAGTGAGGATCGTAGGGAGTTTAGTAAGTGGGGAGGTTGGATGGCCTATAGTCAATCACGTCATTTAATGACGTGATTGATTATAGGCCAACACACACAATTATTACTTTCTGACTGCTAATTAAAAATAAATCTAGAAGCAAAAAACTAAAAGCACCCCTGTATACCAACTAGTCCAGGAGTTCTTGAACTTTTTGCGATTACGGACTCCTCAATGGGGAAGTTTGTAATCATAGAAAAGAATTGGGGGGGGGAATATGTCCCCATTACCTCCCTTTGCAAAATTGCCAAAATCATTAGCACCACCAGTCCTGTTAGAATTAGAGCCCGTTCTCGGAACGAATCCATTACCATGAGAAACCACAACCCTCCCCTCCTCAAATCGTTGATATGTGTGATAGTCTGAAAGCATATTGCAGTTCCAGTAATAGTCTACAGGTAAACTGGAAAGTGAGCCTTTATCCTAAAGAGAGATTATATTCAAGTTATAACTTTATTATATTATAAAGCGTTTGTTTAAAATATAAAAGTTTATGCTGAAAACATGTTTCTTTTAAGAATTTGGGTTTTCTGTAAACGGAATTCTCAGGTACACTGAAATAGTTTTCGAATTCCATATTTCTCAGTATCGTCAATAATACACTGTATTAACGTAACGAAACCTAACATAATCAAACCTTAACCTAAAGTAACGTTAACCTTACCTAACCATGGATAGAGAGTAGATAATAGCACTAATTATGTAGTCGTTCTCAATCCATGCCAATGAGCGTATTTCCTATGATAGGCTGTAGAATTAGGTACCTACCAGTATATGACTTCAAAAGACGTCAATAGCCTGGTTTTGCTTTACGTAAGAATTGCTAATAACAGAACAACTAAAAGAAGTAAAGGATCTTATTATATTTATACAAAAACGGCAGATCACAAATACTGTACACTAATTACAACTAGTGTTATGAAACCGCCTCAATCTGTATTGAAAAACGGTACTAGCACGGTTAAGACGGTTAAACGGTTAAAAACGTTTTTCTTTTGTATTGTTAAGGCGGGACTGACCCTGGGCGTCGCTGATGGCGGTGGGCGAGTCAACGGTCTCGCTCTCGTCTCTACCGCAGCCACCAAGCTTCGCATCAACATCTGGAATCTCCCGAGAGGTCAGCTTCCAGCTCGTCATCCAGGGCGTGCCGTACTCTGTGGGGTCACCCAGTGATAGTTGTTTGTAATGGCGGGTGTGGTGGGAGTTTATGCTTTGGGAAGATGTTGTTCTCGCTTTATATAACAATTCATTGAGCTGGTGTTCCTGTTTGAAACTGCAAGCTAAGCTAATCATGGAATTTGGCTTTTACATTTGCTCGTGTTCGAAAAAAAAAGAGATTCTTACTCATTATTGAGTTTTCCCTAGAACCTCGCAGCAGGTTTAATGTACTGAACGCTTGACGACCGCTCGTGAATAATTTCTTCTAAGCAATCAACTTCTGAAGTCATAACAGCAAATTCTGTTGATAGTTTCTACAGCTATTGCAGGGGAACATGTGGGATCGTCACGATAATACCAGTCCTGGAATAATCAATGTCCACACCAGATCTTATAGCTTAAGCTTATACAAAATACGACACGGAATCCCATATTAGGGTAATATGGAATGCCCCTTCTCTGAGTTAGTTTTGTTGTAAGAAGCTATCTTGTTCCACCGTTCACTAAGAGAGTTTAGCTTGATGCTCGCTCACACGTAGTCCACCACCCACAGGCCTGGGATTCTGCTACACAGTGCATCACTGCTGCAAAGTCAGTAGTTTTGCATGTGCGAGATCAGTCAAAACACACACAAGTCCGTACTCGTAGCAAAGCTTAATAACATAGTACTTAGTGTATCATTCTGAACTCGTTCAGTTTAGAATGATACACAAAGTTCTACATCAGGGGGCGTGTTATCACGGTGATAAGTGATATTCCAGCAGTGATCCACTGAGCAGCTGACTCCCTACACTGTAGGTGGTGAATTAGATTTCTTGTGGGCAAGCAACGTAGGTCACCACACAGTCCTGGGACTGTGCTACACAGTACATTACTGCTGCAAAACTAATAGTTGTGTATGTGCGAGGTCCTGGTCCTGTCCTGGTCCTGGTATGTTCTGGTCTTCATAACAGGACTGATGGGTGACAGAGACCAAAGTATTCACATCTAAATAGAGAACATAGCGTCAGAAGTATGGCTAAAGAACACAAAGGTTGTGGGCTAACACGTGGTGGTGAAGAAGTGGGAAGAGTTAGGGGGTGAAGGCCAGTACTCCATATATGGATTTACAAGCATACATGATTGAAACCAAGGAGCTGTACGTAGCACACTAGTCGATTGACAGGAGGAAGGCCCGGAAGGTGCCTGCTCACAGTGAAGGCTCACAGACAGGTGCAGGCGACGAGTCACAATAACGTGGCTGAAGTATGTTGACCAGACCACACACTAGAAGGTGAAGGGACGACGACGTTTCGGTCGTCCTGGACCATTCTCAAGTCGATTGTGTCGAAACGTCGTCGTCCCTTCACCTTCTAGTGTGTGGTCTGGTCAAATCACAGACAGGTGAGTACAGCTAGGCGAGTACACACACACCGCCTCAAAATACAGTGAAGGCACACAATCAAGGGGGGGGGGGAGAAGCGCCAGCTATTACGGCTATATAGCACTGGAAGAGGGTCAGGATAAGGGTTTGGGTTGGGACGGGGGGGAGGGGGGAAGGAATGGCGCGCAACCACTTGGACGGTCGGGGATTGAAACCCGACTTGCATGAAACAAGACCGTCGCTCTACCGTCCAGCCAAGTGGAAGGTACACAAGTGTTTTTGTTAAGTAAGGTCAGGGAGCACAGTTGCTCTGGTCACCGTTACTAACAACACTACATGATCAATACTGGTGTGTTGGGGGCTCCTCACATCTATCCACGTCTGCCTTATCCACCATCCTAAATGCCCCATTACTCCATGGTATATAAAGTTTCAAGCGTGGAAACACTCGATCCATACAAAATGTAGAGATTATTAGTTGGCGCGAGAGTAATCCTTTCCGTTTAAATAATGTACGAGAAACTTGAATTATTAATCTAATTATTTATGGTTATGTGGCCGCTGACTATGGAACTGAATATATCGACTATTTTGCTCGGGAAGGAGATTTCCCTACACAAAAAGATTCGAATTAAAGGTTACTCATTTCGAATATTGCTGCCGCTGCTGGTTGTGTTGGTGGAGGAATGCATACACACATTCTTAACATAAACACATGTTTACTGTTTGAAAAGCAGTGAGAAAGCTAGAGAGAGAAGAATGAGAAAGCTAGAGAGAGAATGATGAGAAAGCTAGAGAGAGAAAGCAAGTGAGTGAGTGTGTCCGTCCGTGTGTCCCTGCGCGTGTGAATATGTATATATGGACTCAGCGGTCAGCCAACAACTACCTCGTACCACTTTGAGCACTCGTTAGACCTTAGTATAGCCCCCATACATCCCCTGTAACAAGTGACCACACTTACCCATCTTCTTCAGGCATCAATCACGCCCAAGAGCGACTTCGACCCCGAGAAGTCGTGCAAGAGGCTGCGCAAGGCGATGAAGGTCTCGGCACGGACTCCAACGTTATCATCCAAGAGCTCGTCAGCCATCAGAACCTGCAGCGGCAGGAGATTATCGAGAAATATACGGATATGTTCGGACGAGTGAGTACGATGGAGCGCCCACCTGGGCATATTATCTCCAGTGTCTGAAATTGTATTCATAATACCCATCCTCCACAGGATCTGATCCTCGGCTCATTATCCTCCACAGGACCTAATTCTTGCTTGTTCTCCTTTATAGGACTTGATTCTGTCATTTTACTTCTTCGGCCAGTCATAGAATAGGATGATGGGTGGTGACTCTCCACGTGACGGAGTATTATATCTTTCAACTTTCGCAGGATCTGAAGGACGACTTAAAGAGCGAGCTGGGCGGGAACTTTGAGGAGGCCGTCCTGGCACTGCTCGACAGTCCCATTGACTCCTGGTAGACGCCCTCCACGACGCGCTTTCAAGGTAGGTCTTCCCCTCCATATCTCCCCCTCACCATGGTAGCACTACACCCCCCATGATACTTGTGGGGGTGGAAACCTATGTTCTGAACCTCACTATAGTACATCTTCACCCCCATCATGGTAGCTCCTCATTACCACCACCATAGAAGGTTCGTTCTCGCCCTCACAATGGTAGACCTCTCAATCCTCCCCCCCCCTCCGCCTGTCACCCTCCAGCCATGTTAGTGCGTGTGACTAACGCTGCCTCACCTCCCTCAGGCACCCGGCACGGACGAGAAAGTCATCATCGACATCCTCTGCTGCCGCACTCCTGATGAGATCGAACAGCTCCGACAGCATTATGAGCAGAGTGAGTGTGAGTGAGTGAGTGAGTGAGTGAGTGAGTGAGTGAGGTGATGTGAGTGAGTGAGTGAGTGAGTGAGTGAGTGAGTGAGTGAGCGAGCGAGCGAACAAGTGAGTGAGCGAGCGAACAAGTGAGTGAGTGCGTGCGTTAAAGGGCTCAGGCGCACAGTTCTCTCCTCGTTAATCCTGTTACTAACAAGTTTGTAACTTGACATTCTAGTTAATTCTTAATAGAAACAAAATAATTAGCCAATTAAATTTTACAGGATCAGGCTTCAGATGAGCTGAGCAGGAT
>WNGS01000337.1:8936088-8973528 GCA_020271785.1 Procambarus virginalis | reverse complement strand
GTGAAGCGGTGAGGGGTATGTGAGGAGCTGGATGGTGGTGAGCAGTAGGGGTAAGAGGGGGGGGGTTGAGAGAGGGTTACTAGACAAGAGGTATTAACAAAGAGCTCTTATCCCTAGTATCACCTCACGTCCTCAACAGCCACTTAGTCAAAACTCTTATCTTATACCTCCCGAGGTTTAGACCCCTTACCCCTTCCCCCCACCCCCACCCCCACCTGCTTGCACAGTTTAGACCTATTGTCTTATGTATGACCCTCTGTCCTGCGTGACAGTCAATACCAGCATTATCCTCACTTTAATAAGACTGTCAAATCCTCAGATTCGGCAAAATTGTAATTAATTTTGTCAATAAAGATGTTAATAATAAATAATTATTATTAACTTTACTTTAATGACTTGATGATTATGATTAATAATCATAATTGATTATGATTGATGATGATTTAATTACTTGATGACTTTAATCACCCAAGCCAACATGGAGAACTTTGCATAAGTTGCCTAAACGATGCTCCACATGAACAAATCCACAAGAGCCGTGATGACGGTTCGAACCCACGTCCAGGATGATCCCAGATGCCCCACACAACTGCCATTATCACAACCACTCCGCCTCTTAAACCAATACACACACTGAGTCTTGGTCTCGTGTACGATCTAAGAAGTGTTATAGAAACACAACGGTCCACAAGTCGTCTTATTGGCATAATAAAGGCCGAAATAGGAAGTTAGAGACTGAAGCCACACAGAAGTGTGGCCTTGGCCTACCTTAGCTTACCTGGGCTTAATATAGTCTTACCAGGACATGGTAACACAGTATATTAACAAAGCTTTGTCATTAACAAGCTAAACTGCATTATGCGGAGCTCCCTTGAGTTAACCTCAAGGGAAGGCTGCCTAGTATTTATCAAGAGGCTTTTGGTATGTGGACAGCCTAGCAATTGCTATATTAGTCCAAGACAAGCAACAAGTTGCTATCATGTGAGCAGTGCATCAACTCGTCTTCCTTCCATAACTCCTTTTCAATAACATTCGAGTTTTTTAAGTCATTTGATTTCCGTTGGAAGACGGGGTAGAATAGTTTGATTCGGTAAGGTGTCATTGTGGACGACCGCTGGGCACCAGGGTCGTGTGGACGACCACTGGGCACCAGGGTCGTGTGGACGACCACTGGGCACCAGGGTCGTGTGGACGACCGCTGGGCACCAGGGTCGTGTGGACGACCACTGGGCACCAGGGTGGTGTGGACGACCGCTGGGCACCAGGGCCGTGTGGACGACCGCTGGGCACCAGGGTCGTGTGGACGACCGCTGGGCACCAGGGTCGTGTGGACGACCGCTGGGCACCAGGGTCGTGTGGACGACCGCTGGGCACCAGGGTCGTGTGGACGACCACTGGGCACCAGGGCCGTGTGGACGACCACTGGGCACCAGGGTCGTGTGGACGACCACTGGGCACCAGGGCCGTGTGGACGACCGCTGGGCACCAGGGCCGTGTGGACGACCGCTGGGCACCAGGGTGGTGTGGACGACCACTGGGCACCAGGGTCGTGTGGACGACCACTGGGCACCAGGGTGGTGTGGACGACCACTGGGCACCAGGGTCGTGTGGACGACCACTGGGCACCAGGGTCGTGTGGACGACCACTGGGCACCAGGGTCGTGTGGACGACCGCTGGGCACCAGGGCCGTGTGGACGACCGCTGGGCACCAGGGTCGTGTGGACGACCACTGGGCACCAGGGCCGTGTGGACGACCACTGGGCACCAGGGTGGTGTGGACGACCGCTGGGCACCAGGGTCGTGTGGACGACCACTGGGCACCAGGGTCGTGTGGACGACCGCTGGGCACCAGGGTGGTGTGGACGACCGCTGGGCACCAGGGTCGTGTGGACGACCGCTGGGCACCAGGGTCGTGTGGACGACCACTGGGCACCAGGGTCGTGTGGACGACCACTGGGCACCAGGGTCGTGTGGACGACCACTGGGCACCAGGGTCGTGTGGACGACCACTGGGCACCAGGGCCGTGTGGACGACCACTGGGCACCAGGCGCCCACACACTGGGCACCAGGCGCCCCACACACCACCACCACGGCGCTATACACCTGCTGCAGGTGACACATATAACTGTCACCCAGAGACAGTACCAACAGTCAGTGTGGACGGAACGTACACAATACGAACGGTTGCACACAGAACAAGTCCATAGTGTTTACTATACATTTCATAGAGACAACGGGAGACAAAGCCTAAATCTTCTTGGTATTGTAAAGTATATATGTACTACATTTGGCTTATTATTCCATATATTAGGCCTCGGATTGAATATTTTGGCCTAGATTATAGGTAACTGTACACTTTTGTTAATGCTCTTTGGTATTCCAATAGTAAAACAGTTTATATTTTGCATAGTCCATCCAGAGTAGTTCAGTAATTTGAAGGTTGGGTAGTAAATTGTGATGGCAGTGTGTGTGGGGGAATGGTCACCAGTTCTGAAATGGTTGTTGTTGTTATAGATTCAGCTACTCTGAACAAGTTCCAAGTAGCACGGGCTATGGTGAGCCTGTAACTTACCTGGCACAGGAGCGGGGCGAGATGTTTCGTGGTATGCGTGTCAATAGTCATTGAATTTGAAATAAGTTTACTGAGGTATTAATACCCAACAAAGGTATGAGGCAGCTCAAGCTATTCTCACCCCGTTCAGTACAACGTGTCCATATATATATAGACATACATCACAAGCAAGCCTATTACCAAACTTTCTGATTGATAATACATTTCTTCCTTTACACATGCACTTCAGTAGCCATCAACCATGGGGGAGTTGTGGTGGTGCGCGAGGTACCGGGTGCTGTGAGAGTGAGGTATGGTAGTGGTGTGAGGCAGGAAGCTGGAGACTTACCTGGGCGTGTCGTAGAGGGCAAGGTACAGGTACAGGGTGCAGGTGGTGTGTAGGTTACACTGGTAGAGACGACCAGACGCCTTCCACCCACCACCCTCCCTTTATCTTGACGTAATCACTCTCCTTAGACATCTTATCGCTGATAGGTTATCTCCTTCTTGTGTCTCTGGTGTCTTGGTGCGTTTTAAACCAAACAGCAGGCTCGACACTGTTGGTGTTACCAGGGGTGCAGCTGACATTATGAGCCACACATGAGCCGGTCAAGAATATATGTAGTGTATATGTGCTCCCTCACTTACCAGTACTACGCAAAGCGTTTCGGACAAATCCTTGTCCTCATCAATGTGAATAACTTACCAGAGGAGAGAGACTCTGTGCTCTTCAGGTTCCCTGTTGATGTAAAAGTTACAGGAGGGAAAATGCGGCGGAAGACAGCAAGAATCTTCAGAATGATCTGGACAAATAAGAATGGTCCAGAACGTGGACACTAGAGTTTAACTTGAGCAAGTGTAATGAAACTTGGTGCTGGGACTAGGAGACCGGACACATGATACTACTTAGAGAGGATACACAGAAGTGAAAGTACGGGAAAGCGGAGGGTTGAAGGAAGTGGAGAGTATGGGTAGGGAGAGGATAGAGATAGGGGGATGGTAGGGGACAGGTGAGAGGATACACGTAGGGAGGGTACATAGGGGGGAGGAGGAAGAGGTCGGAAGGGAGACAGAAACAAAAGAGTAACATAGGAACACGCAGGCCAAGAGAGTGGTGATTTGCATTTGTTTTTGTGATCTGCATGTTTCAAAATGTATTTTGCATGATTATTATATTCTTGTAGGTCGTGAACATCGTGCATATTCTTGACAGTGATCCACCTTGACAGTGATCCACCTTGACAGTGATCCACCTTGACAGTGATCCATCTTCACCTTAGGTACATTAACATCAGGGTAATAAAACGAACCATTATGACAAAAGTTTGTAAATCCCTCATCACAAACCATTATTTTGACCAAACTGTGGATGACACTACATTAGAGGCACTAGAGGAAGGCGTCACCTTAGTGTACATTAGAGGCACTAGAGGAAGGCGTCACCTTAGTGTACATTAGAGGCACTAGAGGAAGGCGTCACCTTAGTGTACATTAGAGGCACTAGAGACAGGCGTCACCTTAGTGTACATTAGAGGCACTAGAGGAAGGCGTCACCTTAGTGTACATTAGAGGCACTAGAGACAGGCGTCACCTTAGTGTACATTAGAGGCACTAGAGACAGGCGTCACCTTAGTGTACATTAGAGGCACTAGAGGAAGGCGTCACCTTAGTGTACATTAGAGGCACTAGAGACAGGCGTCACCTTAGTGTACATTAGAGGCACTAGAGACAGGCGTCACCTTAGTGTACATTAGAGGCACTAGAGACAGGCGACAACTTAAGGAATACCAAAGACATTATGTTATTTTCAGAGTCGCTCTGCCAAGTCATATATGTAAGCTGGTGTCAAAAAATTACCTGAGAACCACCAACACTAGTGGCGGCCTCGACGATGACAGGAAGCCGGCGGCTTGTCAAAGGTCCCTTACCTGCACGTGTTAAGGGTTTAAAATTCAAGCGGTTGTGTTCCAGAACACACTGAGGCTGGTGCCAAAATATTTCACGAAATCTATTGTTTACACGTCAAAATCTACTACGAACATTTGGCGCCAAATTCTCGTACGAATGATCGGTTACCAAAACGTGGTACGACTCTGGTGAGAAATCCAAGTAAGGACATGTGGCAAAAAACTGATACACAAATGCCATAGTGTACTAAGCAGCAAAAAAAAACGGATGAAACAAGTAACGGCTATTTATTTGCACCTAAGATTNTTTGTGGCTGCATACTGAACTAACCTGAACACAGTTGTGCCCACTGACGACGCAATATTGCAAATCAAAGAAAATATCACAGACTAAGTTACACCACAGCGAGTGATTTATTACGTTGTCCATCCAGTGGCATTTGCAACACAGCTATTCAACAGCCCCTCGAGAATGACAGCAGGCTCCATCCTGCTGACACTTCGGCTGACAACATGAACTAACTGAACAAAAGGATCCAGATGACACAAGCAAGCAATCAATAGTGACACGGCTTCATAGTGTCAGCTACTCTAATCACGAGCTTAAGGTCCTCCCCCAACAGGGAGCGACCCCCGTAACTAGGTGGGTAGTCTAACAGTGACTCCCCCTATCACAACTAAAGTGAACAAAGTCAGGCAAGGTGGGATTCTGGGACACAGCTCCACTCATCCCTAAGTTACTTTACCCTCGTCACTAGACGATAACCAAAGCAATTGCCTAATCAATTACAACATTGATTATGTGAATAATGATGGAAATTGACTGATCACAGCAGTCAGCAACAAAGTACTACTTTAATCACAAACAATTGTCTCACGCTAGACAACAACATGATAGTACTCTACGTTAACACAAGTCATCTTGTCACAATAACTAAACTCTTAAATTACATCACACTTGACTCCCTGCAAGTATTCAGTGAGTAATTCTTAATTAAGGTCAAACGGACCACTAATTACATCCCAATTGAGTTACGTTAACTAAGCCTACCCCAAGTGGGTGGCTTCTCAACAGTCTGTGTCATTAATTACTTTACTATGAGTGCTAATTACCCTAATTAACCTCGAGCAATTTAACTGTCACCAGGACCGATAATTAATCATACATAAATACGTCTCACTCCGCACTGCCTAAGCAGGTCTCATCAAACACTGTGAATTCACGGAAGAGGAGTTAATTACTAATTAACAATGAGTGCAACTTAATCCACTGTCACCAGACAGAATATGATTAATATAACGTATTATGCTAACCCCATGACCTCGCTTTACCGAGTCATCTGAGTCCTCAAGACTCCAGACGTTAATTACTCCACTATTATCATGAGCCACTAATTGCCCTAACCCCGAAAGGTAATTAGTCTCGAGCAACTGACGTTAACACTATCACTGACAGACTCTGACAGATCCTCTCCCACTACGTGAATTCATGATGAGAATGCTAATTACATAATTAGCTAGAGTGGTCAATTAGTTGTCACACGGACAATTAATTGCACCGGAAACGTATTCCAACAAGCTCAAGTTCAACACTGTTCTCCCATAACAGCCCTCACTCATTCAACAACAACAAATGTGCACCCCCTTATCCAGTTAATTACCCCTAATTAACTCACTGAATCCTTAAGTCCTCAACACAACTTAAAGAAACAAAGTAACCCAAATGTTACATAGGTCACACATATAATGGCATGCAAAACAATATAATAGCACCGCCCACATACGGTTGCGACTACTGCAACTCGTTAATTACTATGCCCACACAGTAATAACACACGGTTTTGCAACAACTCAAGGTATACCAATATTACTGCCCCTCTAATCTTGCAAACGTTGCAAAAGATCGATCGATCCCGTTGGCTTCAGCAAGACAATTACGTTAATATAAGACACCGTCGCTCTACGCGGACAGCTGGCACTAATTCTCCATAATTAGGCAAATTAACTAATTGCTCGCTCTCATTAAGTGACTGAGAATTTCCCTGAATACTCAAAGGGTCCCTTTAAATCCTCAACACAGTTCCTAGGACAGTAATACGTATAGTACCTGATAACACTGCACAAACCTGCACATAATGATACCGTCAGCATGCCCCCCATGCTAATGACATCATTAGGTAATCAGTCAGCAATCACATCTACTGACTCACCACACAACACAATACAACCACATGCAAATCAACACATAGAAATGCCTTACATAAACAATGCAAATTAATCACCAGGACAATATACAGACCTCAGGATGTCCACTAATAACCCTGCCCCACGGGCCTGCTTAATTAACTCTACCCTGGCCTAATTACACCTGCGGTACCATGGCACTAACCAAGGCTGAACGATTATACAGAATCGACAGACTGGATCATTTATATGATGACTTTTCTACACTGACTGGTCCCAAACTCGAGTCAGTCTACACACAACAATATATCTACAGATATATAAATCTATAACTACATGATTTACTGTGGACAATATCCCTCTCCAGGTACTGCCCCTCAGTCACCTGGACGTGCACAGACAGGTCTCTCAGCTGCTTCCCTAGCCTGGCCGGGCTAGGAGACCACACAACTTTTCTACCATGATTTCCACTAATACTGAGACACTGTTACACTGTTCAAGTACTCACGTTTCCTTCACACATTTTCTCATTTCCCAGGTCCTTACCACCTGGCTGTCAACACTTAGCTCGCTCCTCGTGCGTCGACAAGATGTGCCCTAGGCTGTCCTGGGAAAGTGGCCAAGGGGTGGCCAAGGTGGTGGCCTAACATGTGGCCACCGCATGGCCTTCAGGAGGGTAGCCACGGGTGGCGCGTGACGTCACAGCACCCCACCCGGGCTTGCTGGTGCGCGGGGTGGGGTGGCCGGGCCGGGCTGGGGTGACGCACGGGTGGCCTGGAGGTGGCCACGTGGCGCCTGGGCGGCCTGGGGGTGGCCGCGGGGCATACACACATGGATGGGGAATCACTAACAACCCCATCATGCCAGAGCATGACTCGCTCTTACACTGGGGTGACAAGGGTGACACTGGCCGGCGTCACCACCACATGGACGACGTCGGGCGGAATTCAAAGTACAACAGGGGCCTGTAATATCACCATAATTACACTAGGAGGCCCTGCCCATTATTCCACCCAATTGTCCATGAACATACAGGATAATCTGAGCCACCTGCTACCCCATGGGGCTCTGGTAGCTGCCCCATGGGTGATCACTGTCTCTGAGGCTGTCCTGTATTTATCAGTCCCAGTTTCACGTGAATATGGGCTTCGACACACCCAGGGTGGCTGGAGTGCCATGCAAGATGAGTAATCTGAACGACAGGAGCGATAACGGTGGTGGAGGTGGCAGACCCGCCACCTCCACCTAGACACTCCTCACACCCTTGCTGCCCAATTCAAACTCCACTCTTGGCGGGCTAGAGAGACTCACATCCCCATATCTCCCCCCTACCTTGCTTGACCAATCAGCAGGAAGCCGGCACGACTCCATGGTGCCGCTTCCATCACAGTCTTTGGCGCCAAAACTCGGCCTAAGGGTAGAAGTGCCTAAGCCAATCACAAGCGCCCCTCGCCTGGTGGCGTGGCGTGACGTCACAGGGAGGGGCAGGCCTAAACACCACTCAACATCTCCCTTGGTGGGGGGGAGGCAGCGTACCCCCACTGTCCCCTCCCTCCAATCTCTAACGGTTCTTGAGTCAAACCACCTCACACCTTCACTTACAAATCTCTCTCTGTTTCACAGAACAGGAAAATTTCTGTAATTCTCTCTACAGAGCCATCACAGACCTCTAATTAGTTTTAACTGACAGCATTTAACATAAGCTTTCATATGACACCCAACAAGTATATGTAAATTTGAAAGCTTCAGTTTCTAGAGTCCCTAGAGCGACTAGCCTATTCTAGAAACTTAGGAAAACTAGCTGAGGAGATTCTACATCTCCTCACTCTGGTATACTCCATTACAACCATATAGAGTAGTACTAGAAAAGGATATGAACATAATATACAATGGTGTTGGGCTCTGGGTGATGTCATAGGGCCTAATTAGCACTATATGGGGGAGAGAGTAGATTGAAACAAAGGTGTAAGCCACCAATGTGCACCCACAATGATAATCGTCATATGATGATAACCGCATTCACCTAGTAAGTAACTAATGAGAGCAAGATATTTTCAAGGGTCAAGGTAACCTTCATTACCTATTAGACCTATTATATCCTTATAATATCAGACCTATATATCCTTATTTGCATCAAATGTGTAAAACCCAGACAATAATGGCTTAAATCGTCATGTGACAATAACCGCATTACCCTGTGACTGAACATATGACGATGACCAATACCTATGGGTTAAACTGTCGGATGTTTTACTATCGTCCTACTAAAAATGATTTGTAGGTTTTTGCTAACAGCTTACTCAGCTCCTTCCTTTAGCAGCCTTTTACAAGATTTTGTCCGATCTTATTGCCTGTTACATGGCCATTCTCTCAACCATTGCTATCTGCATCAATAGCATATGTTGCTGCCCGCTTTCCTTCCAGTTTTAGAAACTGTTATTGTATAGTTGGGAATACATAACAAAATTGAGCTTTTGCCTTATTATTTTATCACCTTATCTTGAGATGATTTCGGGGCGTTAGTGTCCCCACAGCCCAGTCCTCGACCAGGCCTCCACCCCCAGGACTCCACCCTCAGGAAGCAGCCCGTGACAGCTGACTAACTCCCAGATATCTATTTACTGCTAGGTAACAGGGGCATCAGGGTGAAAGAAACTGCCCATTGTTTCTCGCCGGCGCCCGGGATCGAACCCAGGACCATAGGATCACGCCTCCAGTGTTCTGTCTGCTCGGCCACCGGCTCCCTACACAGTGTTCTTGTTTGGGATACAGACCTGTTGCTCAAAGCCTCCAGGCTGTCTTTTTCTTTTATATTGGAACAGCATTTACTATCTTCCTGACATCTGGTATCTCCCATGTAACCTATTTTCTCCTCTACCACATTCCATAACATGGCATTTATTCACATTGAATTCCATCTCCCATGTGTTGCTCCATTCACTTATTTTGTCAAGGTCATCTTGAAGAGCATGATGGTCATTTAAAGTCTTATTTTCACTAGTAGCTTAGCATCATCAACAAACACATTCTTATCATTTTGTATACCCCTTTGGTAGATTGTTTATACTATATACAGTATACATTGAACACTACTAGTGCTAGTATTGAACCTTGTGGCACTTGGACTGGACGGTAGAGCGACGGTCTTGCTTCTTTCAGGTCAGTATTCAGTCCCCCTGACTGTCCAAATAGCTGGGCACCATTCCTATCCTCTGCCCAAGCCTTAACCCTTATCCTTTCCAAGTGCTGTGTTATATAGTCTTAATGGCTTAGTGCTTTCTCCTGATAATTACCTTTCCTTACCTCTGCTAGTAACATTTCTCCGATACATTGCCTCTAATTATCACCCTCATTTTTCTGTCAGTGTGTGTATAATTACTAAGTATGTCTATGGATAAAAGCTAATCTTGTGAGATTTCATCTTCCTATAGTCCTTTTCCATACTGTATATAGTTTTCAAATTTATATTTGTGCTTGCACACACAAACCTATCATTCAGTTTAGTCCATCCTTTTGTGTTTGTGAAAAAATTCCCAAAAACAGAAGCCAAGACTTCTGTTTATCTAATTTGAACGTGTGTCATTTTTCTTTGATGTTGAGCGTTTAAATAACTGCTAATTTATTACATTAATACTCCTTGTGGCTATTATGTTCTTCGGTCTCGGAGCTATTTATTAGCATGTTTTTGTATCTTTATTATATTTGTGTGTTTTTTGAGGTGTGAGCACCATGCTTCTGTTGTATTTTCTAGCGTATTAATGTAATAAATTAGCAGTTATTTATTTAAATCTCACAATTATCATAACCAATGTTTTTGAAGGTAATTCTGAATTTGTGCATGAGTGAAGATTGTGGCTTGTTGCAACAAGTAACCACGGTATACCTTGTTGTGGACAGGGAGCCTGTTCTGGTTATTGAGTTCTCCCTAAGCAGGGGGTGAGGCTTTCTGCATGGTCACCCATCCAGGTTGGATGGGTGACCATGCCTAAGTATCGCACACTATCGGATGCTTAACTGCTCAAATCACAAATCACTACAGTACCTTGGCATTGATTATGCTGGTTTTACTAGAACACGATTCCAGTTGGATCACATGTGATGCCATAAAAGAGAAAGTAGAGGGTAGTGAAAAAGATACAAGAGAAGTTCACAAGCAAAGTAGAGAAGGAAACACTAAAAAAATATGAATGTATTTAAGTGACTGCAGCAGATCATTAAATACAAGTGTAAATAGGGTATTGTACTAGATAAAGGAGACTAATGTTAAAAATGTCAATATTTGTATTAATTTTAGTTGAAGCACTACTGTAAATAATGTTTATATACTGCATTACAAGTATTCCGTATCAATGTCTTCCATGTTTCACTTATTTTTACGCTTCTCATTTTTCAACAGGGCATAAGAGAGAGTAATGCTAGCATGTTTTTCTGGAAGGATCCTCTAAGAGACCCTGTGAGCTTAACTCTTGTACCACCAAGCAATAACCCAACGCAGAGGGTTACACTGTAACCTGCCTCCGAGACCCATCCACCAGGGGTCGTTGCTTTGATTGTTTTTGTATGCTTTATGATTGTGTTCTTACCACCCACAAACTGTGCCGTAGCATTCTGTTCCAACTGTGGCCTGGGTTGCTTCTCCTGGAGTTGGCTTGAATTTCTCTATACCTCACCATAGATGGCGGGCTGCCTCCTTTATGAGTTAACTCTTCTTGAGTCGCCTCATTTTTGGCCATTACTTGAGGTTTATTCCTCCCTGCTGGGTCTGTTGATGACAGTCATTTTTATATAAAAATTGAGAGAGGGGGAAAGCCATTCAGTCTTATGTTCTAGTGCATATTAAAGACCCTGCTGCCATGGTTATGAGCCTTACACTTTAGCCGAGTGGCAGATGAGCGGTAAATGTGCCTCTTGGGATCCCTGCTCTCTGCATACCTACATGTTTGTATGATGGTTTGAAGTCAGTCTTTTCATCCCTCTGGGGGTATATTGTCTGGTGTGTTTATTCGGCTGGGTCATTTTGGCTTCTCTATCCTGCTTGGTCAGGAATAGTGTGCAGCTTCCCCTCAGGCTGTAGACACTGTGCAAGCCAGCCTTTACAATGTTGAATTTTGCAGCCTGTCTAAACTGGGTGGTGAGGATGCTGGCTTCCTGCAGGTCACCTGAGCTGCCATCTGATGGCAGTCAGGCACATCAAAGGCAGGGTGTTTACCCCACAGCAATGACTTTGCCTTGTTTACCTAGGAGTGATTAATTTTCCTCACAGTCGCCTGTTTTCTTGTGCCTATGCGTTCTAGTGGGTTTCCCACAGTGTGGTTGGTCTCGTATCCCATGCTTTTCTCATCTTGCCTTGTAAAGTGAGCCAAATTCTGGTCCTGATTCCTGGTAGGCCATGAATGGGTCTCGGAGTCTTGTTGTTTTGGGTCAAGGTTTGCTGGTACCAGCGTTAAGTTTTGGAAGTCACTGGAGGTCCACCAGGAAAGGGTATTTCATTACACTCATCAATGATCTGTATTAAAAACAGCTGACAGTATGCTAACACTGTCAGATGTTAGCATACAATTACAGTTAGCATTAGATGTAAGATGACGTTCATTGACATAATTTTTTTAATTACAGTAATGAGAAAATTTAACAAATTAGATTTTATAATTTTTATAATTTTTTTGACTATGTTCTTGTACCCCAGTTTCTTCACTGAACATAAATAGAAATGTCCTTCGGTCATCCTTTTACATTTTTCATCATTGTATTAATTTATATACACTTCCACTCTGATCTTCATAAAAACTTGATTTTTTCTACTTACCTCATTTCCTTGTATCTACTGTTGAAATGATATAACTTTAGTGACTACTTGAAGGTAAATGTCAGATCAGTGGTACAATGCCTGTTACTTCATGTAAATAATTAATTTTCTTAGAAAATAATGATTATTTATGATTAAGTTCAGAACTACTGTTGTACAGTTGGAGCTCCTGTAAATTGTATGTAATAAAATTTGTCATAAATATAAAAGTATAAAATTAAAACTTTTTTTTATATTTGTCCTCTGGTTGATTTGTCTATTTCTTTTGTCTACCGTATGTAGGGAAAATGAGCTAAGCCTAGAAGTAAAAATCCTGTAAGTTTGTCGTCATTTGATGAATCATAATATAACTTCATTATTGTTTATAAAATATAAATGTAATTGGTTCATAGGCTATAGTTAAGAAAATATTTTCTCAAAATTAATGCATGCACTAATGTTTAACCCATTTAAGATAATTAATACTCATTATTTAAATTTTCTGGCACCAATATCTTCTAATTGCTTCATCTTATATTTGTTAAGTCGTCATTATTATGGACATCTTTTTGAGGCCTGAGGGAGCAATGACATATCAATAGAAACGGCAGGACTTTTGAACATGACACTGTGTCTTAAATTGTCTCCAGACTCCCATAATAGTAGTAGTAGGCATTCATCAGTCTCAGGAGACTATGGAGTTGCACTCTGGTTGTCAGTCTGGAGTGGCTTCTCCAGGGCACAAAGCTAGGGTGAGTTGATATGTAGAAGCTGTCACCTATGCAGCAGGTCCCCCTCTCTGTGGCGCTGAAAGTGCCCAATGGAAAGGCAAACGCCAATATGACTGGTTCCAGTGCCGTCGCAGGAACTGTCAGAGCGAGGTTGAAGGCAACAATGAAATGCCTTAGGGGCTCCAGCTCCAGAGTTTACCTCAAGGTTGATTAAAGGAGGCATAGGGACTCCAAACCTGGAGACCGTCGTGGTCGAGGCCGGAGAAGAACCACCCCAGCAAGGCCAAGAACGACCCCAGCCTCCTGAGCCTCCTTGGGCCGCACCAGTTGATTGACGGTTGAGAGGCGGGACCAAAGAGACAAAGCTCAACCTCCGCAAGCACAACTAGGTGAATACGAGCCCCTGAAGCTGGACATCCGAGTCCCGCACTTACGGGTTCCAGACAGAGATCATCACAGAGATCATTTCACCCGAGGCCGGCTTTCTTCATGACCCAGCAGAAGGAAGAGTAATTATTATTATTAATTAATTATTGTTATTATAATAATTGTTGTGCTTATTATAATCACCCACATTGAAGTGTGGGTGATTCATGCAAAGGTATTAATAACAAGTGTGTATACTGAATTATGTATATTGTATACAGTAACCTAAAAAAAATACAATTTTTCTTATTCTATTTTATTAAAGAACAGGTATGCAATAATAAAATAAGTTTTTAACAATATTTATAAAGTAAAAATGAGCTTGAATGGGGGACATAATATTTGGCTTTTTCACCATCATAAATATTTTTATATACACGAGTAATAATTCATGAAATGCTGTAGAGTACTGTACTTGAAAACAAGTCGATCCCACGAATAAGTAATGATCAGAAATTCTGTAATTAGTCACAGTACTTAATCTGATGCCTCACTCAAAGGTGGTGGAGGTTGCATTTCATGGTGCTGTCTTTTAAAAATTATAACTACAAAAATATTTTATTTCACAAATCATAATTTGAATCAGTAGCTTCTTGCTTAAATGTTCTCTCCATTCTGTGCTGTCCATGATCTTTTGTCGTGTCCCGAGTTATAACCCCTGAATGACCATTGGTCCCTTCACTGTTGTTGTATGAGGACAGGCATTGAGAAGCATGTGGAGAAGTAGGCATCTGTGTGGCTTCCCCACTAGTATTCATTCCCATGGCCACTCCACCTCCGGCTGCAGTGGCAGCTCCTAAAGGTATTGGGAGACCAACACCACCAGGAGGAGGAGCTGGTACTCCTATTCCAATTCCTCCATCACCTCCACCATATCCACCTCCAGAACCAGTTGAGACACCATTTACAGCATCACCATTTGCTCCTGGTAAGTACAAACCTATGTTAATTTATAGAAATTCCTAAGTCATAGTACAAATGTGTGTGTATTATTTCTATATTTCCAGGAATAGAAGAAAATTAAACACACACAAGTGGCAAATCATTGACACAGAAGAGATTAACAAGATTAACTAAATATTAAGATCTTGAATTAAAATATAATTTACAGTAATATTGTAGTAATAAAGTGTGTTGACGTAATGTTGTAAAAAAGATAAATTTAGAAAATGTGTTTTCCAATATTTATTACAGTACTGTAAAACATTTGTGGTCCGATGACGCGTTTTGGCATCATCCATTGTTTTGCAATACAATAATTGGTTTGATAACACTAATATGCATTATCTAATCATGGAATTTCTGATAACTCTTTATGCACATGTGTGGGCAAAGTGTATCAGGGTACCACCAACCAGAGATCATCTTGGCCAGCACCCCATCGCTCAAGGCGATAACTGCCCTTCCCTTGCGATTTTCTAGTCACTTTGCAAATTAATGTAACGAAAAATTATGCAAGTAATACTCGTTTCCTTTTTTATTGGCTATTATATAAATAAATTATTTAACATATATTTGTTTTATTTATTTATAATACTGTAAATGATAAATAAGGAATGATTAAATGTTTATTCAAGTTGTATATTCAGCTATATAGGCATAAATTGTAATTTATATACTATACCAATTTCTAAGTTGTCAATACTCATTTTCAAACATTTTGACATAAAATTCATAATTCTAACCCAAAAATAACTTAGAAAACTTAAAAAGAGAATGAACATTACCCCTAAATGTCACAACTATTTAAGAGTACAGTAATACATTAAGGTGCAAATGACTAAAAATAGTTAACCACCAAATGGGAAAAAAATCAAACATGGCAAGTGGAACACGAGAAATTACAGATAGCAGTTAGAACAGTGTAAGGGTTAACGTGTTACTGAGAAGGGTCCAGAGAGGGGCTTCACTGCTTGCCATCGGGTGTGCAGTATGGGGCTTACCTCAAAAATGTTAAGAGTATACAGTAGATGTAAGTGTGTAAAAAAAAAAGTCAAATGTATTTCAGAAGTAAGCAAAAGACAACAATTAGATAGAGAAATATTACATAATTCCACAAAAAATCATCAGGGGGGGGGGGGTTCTTAAGTTTACTAATTTGATGACAAATGTTGATTAAAATGTAGAAGAATATAAGAAGTAAAGCTAGTTAGTAATGTTATTAAAGTGATAATATACATGCCTCCCAAAAGCATTTCCTGTAGCAGATTGTCAATCCTAGCAACCCCAAAGAGCTTGGCAAATTGGATTTGCTCTATCATCTGCCATGTAATTGACTGTAATGCTGGGAGTGTGAGTAGAATCTCTCCAAATCTACCACGTGACTCATACTGTCGATCATTGATGTAGTCTTCCAACAACAATTGTACTTGATAACGTAGAGCCTTCACTCTCTCGACATTACGCAGACCTCGAATAACTGCAAAAATATGTAGTTTGTAATACTGTACTGTACCTACATACTGTATATATATTAAGATCTTTAGAGAGACTGTAAGGATAAATAATCAATTACAGGACAGATATACTGTATACACAGTTCAAGGGTCTGACCTGATAAATATGAAACTTATATTTTTTAAGTGCTTTTATTTACTTGATATACAGTAATATATTTCAAAGTATTGTACAGTTCTAGATTATATCACTAAATACAGTACTTACAGGGATATATATATACTGAGTCTTTATATACTAGAGTATGACCTTGCATTATTTTCATAAGGATATACTGTGCTGTATAGACATATGCCTGTCCTGTACTGTATTTAAGTACTGTACTTGATGAATCATGTCATACAGTGAGTTCTAACAAAACTTTGTATTTCTAGCTGTAGCTTTGAAAGAAAGTACGGTACTTTTGACTAACCAGGATCAAAGAAGACAATAGCTTTGAGACATGCATACTCATGTTCATCTACTTGGACACCTCGCAGTGGCCGGATAAGTTCATCCATGATCCGCTGACCAATTCTGCTGAGTTCCATCTCTGCTGACAAGACAATAATAATAATATTGAAAAAACCGGCGTTGACTGTAATGAAACAATCCATTCACAATTACACCGTGAGATCTCTCATATACCAGGGCCATGATTCATCAAACATTTATGCAACTGCTTATTCATTTTGTAATGAAACACCTCTATCTGGTAGTCCCCCGGTGGCTCCCAGAGGCTATCTCGCAGAGATGGCTCCCCACTAATGGGTCACATTAGTCACTTGAGGCCTGTTTGGCCTACTGTGGACCAGACCTAGAACTTGGCCTTCTTTCAGAGGCACAAGGAGCAGGCAATTATTATAATGAACCTCATCAGGAAAGCATACAGAAAGTCAGTGAACCAATACAAATAACTGCATAGTTCATAGAAAATGGAGCATCAAAACATGCAAATGACTCCGTAAATTATAAAGTCAAAACAGTGCGATTCGCCCAAAACTATAGTCGTTTGAACTCATTAGTCCAAATGGCCACCACCAGACGGCCAACAGCTGCCCGCCAGTCAATTTAGAGCTGGTGCATAAGGAACCAATGAACCTGGTAGGGAGGGACTGAATCAGGGAGCCACTGGGGCTCTACCAGAAAGGGACATTTCATTATATTTAATTGAATTCAATGCTGATTTTCTGGGGGAGCTCCTTGGTGACTTCCTGAAGCTAACTAACCACAGAGAAAAAGAGAGAAACAAGGGATTTACCAGGGAGAAGGAAAGGTGTCGGGTATTAGGTCGAAGAAGTGACAGTGGGCCATGAAACTCAACTTAGTGCAACATAAGACCAACTGGGGCCAGGAACATTAACCAAATACTGGGCTGCCAAGACCCTGTTAAACCTCCAGAACCTCAAGCCTCTAATATCAGCCCACAACAAGTTGTAAGAGAGAAGAGCAGGTGGGATATCAATCAGCCATACCACCCAGCCACCTGCTTACCATACAAACAGTGATAGACCCATGTCAAAAACACCAGATGTGTAGAGCAAAGGTCGAACAATAAGATACTTTGCTGGAAAAACTATCGGTTGTTTTGTTCAGTTTCTTCTCTTTCTCAACAAGCTTTGTGGTTTGTTTTGCTATGATTGTATTTTGAGTATTTTTGGGAGGGTGCGAAGATGATATTTGATCCCTTTGCTTCCTTCACCTCGATGAGCAGATCATATTCAGTTCTGGTGTTCCATAGGTCTACACCAGCTCAGAGATCTGGTAGCAGAGTGTGTATTTGTTGTATTAGATCCTAATGCACCGGAAAGCTTTCAAGAAGCAAGCCTAGAAATATAACCAAAATAATGAACTTCCTTCAGTACTAACTTAAAATTCACTATAAGACTATTTCGTCCAGTATTAGGTATTAGTCTAATATTAATTACAGTATCTATATCCATTTCACATTGTACAACACATTTCAATTTAATTTTAAGGATTGTTAAAAGGGGTGTGCATACCAAGAAGCTTTGTACAAATATGTTCATCCCACGTATGAACTCCAATACTCTCCAGATTAACCTATGTTTCTACAAATGCAAAAGTTTGTGTTAATGTTTATCTTTATCATTTCTCTGTTTCTGTGTGCATTTAGTGGCACTCTTCACTCGGGTCAGTGACCGCGGTGGAGACATTTTCATTCTGTTTTCACTTATTAGATGTGGAGGCAATTGGCCTTTAGTATGGTGAAGATAGAGATGAATTATGAGTCCCCATTCCAATCTTCTTCCCATTTTGTTAACCACACCCATACACAAATCAATAAAAATTTATCCCATTAAAAAATTATTGTCCACTAACAAAATTTCTGTTATTTAATGTATCGTGGAACTTTAAATCTTTTTTTCATTATTTACATAGGCATAGGAACACTTACATAGCTGTCGCTCTACAACATACCACTCTTGTATATCTGAAACTTGCAAACCAATTTTCTACCATCATTCTATACAGTGAAAACATAAGGATCACCACTAACTGAGTAATTACTTCGTTAATTTTCTACAAAGCATAATTTTACTACGCTCCCTTCTAAATCTTTCCTCATACTATTTTAATTATTTCCCAAAGCACTTTTCTCTATCACATTCATCTTCACAATTGAAGTGCAACAATTGTTTATAATGCACCAGCCAACCTATTTATAAACAATTCTCATCACAGCCTAGCTGGATTAATGGCTCCTATACTTAAAAATATTTTTCCTGTGATTTGCTCTCTGGCTACAGTGATGTTACTCAGCAATGCATTGAATTCCTATATTTCCGTATATACCAGATTTTACAAGTACTGTATTTAAATCATACTTGTCCTTTCCTTTTCAGAAAGAAACAAAATTTTCACTTTAGATTTACAAGCAACTGAAGTAAATCTTAAGACTGTACTATACAAATCATAGATTCATCACCAAAATTATTAATACCAGAAGAGTTTCTGAGGATGACACAGTCATTGCCAAGGAGGATCATATCCTGGATGTTCATAGAACGCCACGCAGCCCCAAGCAGCAGGTGCTCTCCAGCATGGGCCCGCAGAAGTGCCACCTGTGGAAGATTGAAATGGTCACTTCACCTACTTAAGACAATTTAAAACGGCTTGGCAGGCAAAAGTAGCTTTTCAAATTAGGCATGGAAAGGAAGGATGGTCGATGTATTTGGTTATAAACATATTTCAGACAAATCTGGTGCCTTGCTAATCTGGAAGAGATGATAACTCACTGGTGTAGTGAGTGTGAGAGGACTAAAAATATCTTCACACGGTAGTGGAAATATTTATACTTTGAAGAGTGGGGGGGGGGGGGAAGAGAGGAACACACATGGATATAGCACATGGGAAGCTGAAGTAGATACAAATCTAGAATATAATAGACAAAAATGCTGGTTAATAGTACTTGGTTAGAACTGCTGAAGGTACTTTTAATGCCTGTTATGACAAATACAAATTCTTTCAACGCACAACTTGAATGTTGGATATAAAGGTGATCGTTATGTGCAGACTTGGCAATGCAAATGATCCATATATTTCAACAAGACAAGTGAGAGGCTGCTTCAATATCTGGGAAGAGAGGAGTAATTTATTTTGTCAATACTTCAGCAGTACAATAGGCAAATAATTACAACACTTAGTGAGTACTGCAATTATATTTAACCCACAATACAAAGAATTTTGCATTTCATAAACTACATATAAACAGAAGTTGGCAATCAATCAAATTCTGTCAGCATGGGCCTCCATCTGTAAATTTTGTACATCTGCATTAAATACAAAACTGTTTTCAGTGGTCAGATTTGCTGGTAATGATGAAAATTATATATACTATACCATGCTCTTTAAATGTGGCAAGACAACTACAGTACTGTATAAGCATTGTTATTATGGTTGGAATATGCAATGGATAACTAATTGTATACCGGGCCTATAATTTTATGCAACTACTGTATTGCAAGTAGAGTAATAAGCATCAATGCAGATGCTTATTAAATGCTGTGAAGTTTTTATGCAGAAAAGACAGTAGAGCATATGTGAAAGTTAAAAGTGTAAAGAGTAACTTGTTTGATATTAATGTAGGAGATGTGTGATGTTCTCAGGGATGTTCAGTCTATATGTGGATTGGGTAAAAGGAAGAATGCTAGAAAAGTGTCAAATAATTATATGATAAGAACAAATGAAGCATGCTCGTATGCAAATGATGATGTTCTTCTAGTAGAAAATGGCAGATTATATATACAGTACTAATATATATAATATATATTTATATATATTTGTGTGAGGGTGGCTAGGGAAATGAATGCCTAGTTAGATTAGATTAGATTACAGAGAAGAAGATAGGAACTAACGTAAGAGAAATGCTTTTTAGAGTAATAATGTAGGGCCTACCCTTATCTACTGAGGTATAATGCTGGTGTTTCATCAGAATTAAAAATCAAGAGTTTGGTAGTAGAGACTAGGAGTCTGAGATGTATTTATAGTGTTAGAGGATGGATAGAGTAGGGAATGAAAATATTATGGAAAGATGTTAAGAGAACAAAAGTCTGTAAATCCTAAGATTAATGAGCAATGAAATTATTGGGTCATATTGAACAAATGGATGATGAGTGAGTGATGAAAAGTGTGTATATGAGTTAATTTAAAGTTAGAAGAGGCAGGCCAGAAAAATTAGACATGGTGAATATATGAGGAAGCAAGAATCAAATGTGATTAGCAGATGAGAGTTATGAAATAAGATAAATGGCATCAGTTTCATAAGAGAAGGAATGTTTGAAATTTTTAAAATGAGAATTCATGTAATACGTTCTCGACTAGTTTTTTCTGGTAGGGAAGAAATTCATCCTGATGCCTGGGCTATTAAACACTTCACTAGGTTGTGTGATTCATCTTTTTCTCTATATTGCTCTAATATTTCTTCCAGGTTGATGCTCTGAGGAAGTGGGAATCAGGTGGGGGTGGTGATGAATTAGATACTAGATAGTATAGTAATCCTGTATAAGCTTCACAGTGTAAGGTTACTATTTGTAAAGATGTTACAAGTACTGTATAATATCAGACTGAAAAGCCCTCATTAGGAAGCTGACAGACCTAAAAACAATGAGCAGTATGTAACAGGTACATCTGATGGACCATCTGCGACGAAGCTGTACCTAACAGGTATAATATAAGATAGGAATTATTGTATTGTACAGTTATGCCTGAAATATTTGTGCCCATTTTGAGGCAGTTGATGTAAAGTAACACACTGGCCCACCTTGTTAGACAATAGCTAATGGGAGTAACTGGTGCTTCCCATGATAGGCAGTACCTGATGGCCGATACCTGGTGAGCCTCCCCTGATGGGTCTTACATGATGAACAGTACCTGATGGGAAGTAGTGATGTGATATGAGCAATGCACCTTGGAGGCTTTTAGGCAATTTCAAGAGTATCTGACCCATAAAGAACTTCATAATCAAAAAACAAAATCACTACATTATCCCGCAATAAGATCTTGTTGATGCCCTAATCACATGATAATTATCAACCATACTTAAATACACAGTTAAACAAGTGAATTTACATATAAATAATATATTGATTTTGCTAATGAAGATTATATAGAAGTTTTTATTACAGTACTGTATTGTATACTTCATAAACTTCTAAAAAACAAATCTAATTTGATTAGGTTTCTGCTAAACATTATTGGTGTTTTTATTTGTTATAACTTGATAGTATGTTATACTACTGTATAATTAATCTGAATACAAAAATACACATGTACCATGTATGAATATAATATTAGCAAACATTATCACTATAAATAGGTTAGATTTAACATCACAAACACTTCCACATCTTCAATAAAGTGGTTTTGATTCATACCGAGTGATGTTATTCCCAATTTTCAAGACAATAGGGAAGCTCTCACATCTGCAGGAGAGAACATTAAGGGAGGCAGGCTCAAAGAACTCAATCTCATCAAAGCTTCACAACATAGCTTAGTGAAATCTTGTCAAACTAAACTGGCCTCATTAAGATATTGAACAAGTTAGATAATGTACCTGCAAACCACTTGCTCCAGACGTTTGATGTTTCACATACCAACAACTAAGTTCCGAGCATATTGAGCCACAATGCAGAACATGTAAAGTAACAAAGAATTTTGCTTCTTCCAACGAGAAATAAACTTGGTCTAATAATAGCTGGTCATCACAGCTATTAAGGCTGGTGACCAGTAGGCAAAATACAGTACTGTAATGATGTGTTTTAAACAAACCATTGGGCAGCACCTCAGAAATCTTGAACAATGTTGAGATCTTTTGACCCAATGAGAAACTGGCTTGCCATATGCCATAGTACAGTATACTGTACCTGGCCTGTATATACCAAAAACAATCAGTTTTATCTGGGTATACCATCTAATATAATATCTTCACTCCCAATATTTAAAAACACAAAAGATGATATTTATTTTGAAATAACTTTTAAAAAGTCATTTATTTGGACACTACTTGCCAACCACCAAGTGAAGATCAAACTTGGTCCTAAATTTTACTAAGTAATTTTACACTTAAAAAATTGTCTTATGCACTTGTCCTTTTACATATGTTTTGGGCTGTTATCATTTTTTTTCCATGTCGTGGTGAGTTGCATCATCCAAGATCACACAGGTTTTTGTCCAGAAAGCCTCCACAAGTGTGAGTGGTAATTACCTGACTGTTTGATGCTTGAACTTTTGAATGGTAGACAGAATGAGAAGTATTTAGATTGAAAGCGATTGGATGTATGAGGAGCAACCTATTGAGAGAAATAGGCTGCTCCTAATATGATCAGGAGTAAGCACTGCAACAAACTAAATAAGCTGTAATTGATGGTGTATTGCTAAAGGGTTCTCAGTTACTATAGCTGATTATATATATAATGGGGGAGGACCTGATGGCCTAAGCTAGTAGATTATAAATGATGGGAAGTACCTGATGGTCTTTCAGTGTTAAACTACACAGTATGCTATATGATGGGCACCAGATAATATATATGCCATCTAGGGTACTTGGGAGGAAGTTGTTGGTTGAACTGACCTGATCATCAAGGATGAGGTCACAGAAGGCAGGGATGTACTTGGCCCACTCGACTAATATGAGCAACTGCTGCTTCATGCTGTCACACACATCCATAACCCCGGCCACCTTCTTGTTCATCATGCTTACATCCCCAACAGCTGGAGAGAACTGTAAAAGGGGCAAGGTTGGGACAGGCTAGTCACTCGATGAAGCAGAAATAAGAATGTACAGTATGTACAAATTTTAAGTGAGAATATAAGTCAGATCAGTGGACAATTTCAGTTAGCAAAGAGAAAAAAAATGTGAATAAAGGGCCAGTGCAAGATGAATGACTATCCATATGAGCAGAGTGCTTAATTATGATGTACCTAATGTTTATTTATTTATTTATTTATATACAAGAAGGTACAGTGGGTTTGTGAGAATACATAGCATATTTACAATCTTGTAAAGCCACTAGTATGCGCAGCGTTTCGGGCAGGTCCTTAATCTAACAAACAATTTTAAGTAGGTAAATTCTAGCTGAATTAACAAAATGATAACAGATAAGGAATAAAAGGCATATTTAGGTTAAAAGGTTATTTAGTTACTTCAAAAATGTATATATATATATATATATATATATATATATATATATATATATATATATATATATATATATATATACATATATATATATATATATATATATTAGTATATTTTGGTAGCAGTCTTTCCTGTAGACATATGTTATTAAATATGACCGAAAAAGTAAGATTAATAATTCTAACACGAATTTTCTCAATTTTCCTTATGTTTGTTTTTACTGATGACGGTAAATTAAAAATCAATTCTCCAAAATTCATTCTTTATTTCTTAGTCTGACGCGACACTTGAGCGCGTTTCGTAAAACTTATTACATTTTCAAAGACTTTAGTTACACACACACAGAACAACTATAACTGAACAGAGTTTAAATACCTGCATTTGGGTGAGGTGACATGTTACAATGGTTTGGGGTGAGGTGAGAACAAACACAGAACACGAAACAATGGGTATAAGGGAAGAATAGATCTGTAACTGCAGAAGGCCTATTGGCCCGTATTTCTTGATGTTTCTATATTGGAGCGGAGTCTTGAAGTGGGTAGAATATAGTAGTGCGTTAACGCACTACTATATTCTACCCACTTCAAGACTCCGCTCCAATATAGAAACATCAAGAAATACGGGCCAATAGGCCTTCTGCAGTTACAGATCTATTCTTCCCTTATACCCATTGTTTCGTGTTCTGTGTTTGTTCTCACCTCACCCCAAACCATTGTACATGTCACCTCACCAAATGCAGGTATTTAAACTCTGTTCAGTTATAGTTGTTCTGTGTGTGTGTAACTAAAGTCTTTGAAAATGTAATAAGTTTTACGAAACGCGCTCAAGTGTCGCGTCAGACTAAGAAATAAAGAATGAATTTTGGAGAATTGATTTTTAATTTACCGTCATCAGTAAAAACAAACATAAGGAAAATTGAGAAAATTCGTGTTAGAATTATTAATCTTACTTTTTCGGTCATATTTAATAATATATATATATATATATATATATATATATATATATATATATATATATATATATATATAATGTATGTATGTATCTGAAAACTCACAACCCCAAAAAAATCAGTTGCATATAATCCTGGGGACCATTCAGGCTTGTTCGTGTATATATATATATATATATATATATATATATATATATATATATATATATATGTATGTATGTATGTATGTATGTATGTATGTATGTATGTATGTATGTATGTATGTATGTATGTGCACTAACTTGCTTAAACTCTCAAGTGAAGTTAAACAACTTTTAGACACACAACCCACCAGGAGACTCGTACCCCAGCCAACACAGTTACTTACAAGCAACTGGCATTATTAGGTATGCCTTAAACCACTGCACCAATCTTAGACCCTTAAAAGGGATGTCCCTTCCCTTTAAGGGAAGCGCATTCATATATTTTACCCTACTGTGTAATCAAACATTTGATATCTCAAAGATATATAAATATTACATGCTGTAATTTTGTGTATACATAGTTAAGACTTAGAGTAAGAGAAGTTAATTGTTCTGGGTCCATTTAAGTTAAGTTCGAATGTTTGATCAGCTGTGGTTAGTGAATCAACAGTCGTGTGCAAATTGTTTGACTCTTACTCTTAAACAATGTGGGTGGCGGTTGGATTAATTGGCATTTGCCCAGTGTTTATGAGAATAGCCAAGAGAAGTTGCAAACGAACTATGTTAAAAAAAAACTGGCAAGCAAGAGCCTTGAGTGAAGTAAAGTCTTGATGTAAGCAGACGAGGATGAAATGAGAGGTAAGCCACGCACCCACCTGACCTGACCTGACCACAGAGCTAGGTAAACGATCATCAACAGAAGGCACCAAGCCTAGAAGACTATGTAGCACAGCCCTACGTGTGTGTGCTAGCACTCATAGTTAAATGGTGAGGACGAGCGGAGGTCTGGACTACGCCCGGAACGCCTGACGCCACTTTACCCAGCGGGTCTCAGCACTCCTCCATGGTCCAGACTGTCCCGTCGCCTGGCGCATTATCGCCCGGGGTCACTGGCAAGTTGATTGATTTTTTCCGTTTTCTGGCCGGTTCTTGTGGCGGGGAGACGGTATCCGGCGCCGGCTTGGCCGAGAGGTGCCGTGAGTCTTGGTGGGGTCCTGGCGTGTGCCCTTGGGCGTGGTGGGCGGCTGGCTCCTGCCCTCCCGGAGGTCACAAGACGTGTTTGCTCTATTGGGTATGAGTTTAGGAGGGATCATCGCAATTCTGTCACGACTTTGTCTACCTAACATTGTGTCAGGTGGGAGCCGGTGGGGGACTTGGGGCTCTCCAAACGTTTGCCTTTCAGTGTGATTTTACGCCGTAAGGCGGGCTTCTTTTCGTCGACATGCAGATGTTAATGTAGCCGCAAGGCTTTGCGTTTTATACCGTCAAAGGGAACACAGAGACACCCACCCCGGCATCACTGTCGTCGTGACCTCTTAATCACTGCCGTCGTGACCCCCTTGATTAAACAGCATTTTGCTTTTAGTTTTTAAATGTAATATTTTGTCAATATTACGTGCTGACTCCTGTTAGCGGGCTAAGAGCCTTCTTATTTCATTCCTCATGGTAATCCGTAAATTACCCACTAGTTTTCCTGGGTAATACAACCCCACCAATCATTAATTACCAAGTACCCAATCAATGCTGGGTGAACAGAGACATACAGTTGCAAGGAGTTACTCGAAGATCTTGAATGAGAAACCAATACTAGCCAATGAAGATGGTGTGATATCTGCCTCTGACACTGCCATTAAATTCAATAGTTTCTTCTCATCCATTGGCACATCCCTTAACGCAAATGATATCCCATCATTCCTAACTAATGTTAAAGACTACCTTACAGGAAGCTATCCAGAGTCTGTACCTATCTCCCACTAATTCCTCTGACGTTAATGAGATAATCCTGTCTCTTAAAACAAAAGTCAAGTGTCCTTGCTAAGATAACAACTCTAATTTACAAAAAAAATCCATATTTTTAGCTCCGGCCATTGCATTGCTCTACAGCAAATCACTCGATCTCCAAACCTTTCCGGATATTCTACAAAAAAATAGTAATCCCAGTTTTGTTGTTGTTGTTGTTAAAGATTCGCTACCTAGAACAAGAAGTTCCAAGTAGCACGGGCCCGTAGCGGATGTTGTATTCTTTCCCAGTCCATAAAAGTGGTGATCTCACTAATGTCAACAATTTCAGATCAATATCAATCCTGCCAACCTTGTCAAAAATATTAGAAAAGTTAATCTTCAAGCAGCTTTACTCTTATCTAGCCAAACACAATATACTTAGCTCTTGCCAATATGGCTTCAAAAAAAAGCGCCAATGTTGCACTGATTAGTATGATTAACTTTATACGTGACATAATAAATAATAATAACATAATTTATCTCTTGATAAAAATGAGAACCATGTTGTGTTATTTGTTGACCTACGTAAGGCTTTTGACAATATTAACCACAATAACCTTTTTGACTTACATCATTATGGAGTCAGAGGTCACTCCCTCCAGTCTTACTTCAGTGACAGGCTCCAGTACGTATGTCTCTTTGAATGATTCCAATTCTCCCACCCTACCCATTAACATTGGTGTTCCACAGGGTAGTATACTTGGCCCTCTCCTCTATCTCATCTATGTCAATTACTTTCCAAATGCCTCTCAACACCTCAAGCCAATTTTATTTGCTGATGACACAACCTTCATTTTCTCTAGTCCTAACCCTGTTATCCTGAATGACACGGTGAATACTGAGCTAAATGTCTAAATTTAGACTTTATTTTAAATAAAGTCTATCTTTGGCTAACTGCTAACAAACTCGCCCTTAACATTGATAAAATATATATCAATGAAGAAATTGGAAATTTCTTCATTGATATTTATTTGAAGAAATTATTAAAGTGTTCAAAAATTCAAAATTCAAAATTCAAAATTCAAATTCAAATGTTTATTCAGGAAAGTACATACATACAAGGGGTGATACAAATATTGATGAATTTATAGATTCACTATATACTGACTGACTATATATTTATAGTCAGTTAATGGTCATCAACTTGTGGGCTATTGATGCCAGCGCCACCTCTTGGGTGGCTTAATCTTCATCAAATTATCGGTTATCAACGTCTCGGAATGTATGTCTTCGACGACCTTGAAGTGTTATCTGATAATTATTTTTAGAGACACTGAATGCGTAGTTGATGTAAAGTTTGAGGATGTTTCTCATTAATGAAGGATGTATTCACATTGTGCACGTCTTACATTTGTCCATGAATGTTCACACGTTTGGTTTAATGTAGAGAAGTGTTTTATATAGATATGGTTACTGCATGTTGAACCATAGGCCCTGCAATAAGCATAGTTACTGTGTTAATGTTGGGGGTTTTGGCCTGAGGTTAGTTACTGAAAGTCAACGCATGTGTGTGTGTGAGTGACCCAGACAGCACCAGGGTCGCAGGGAGGTAAGAGACCTGCACCCCGGGAGGTTATTATCGTGGCGGGGTGTGCATGGAGGTTTACCCCGTGCCTCCATTCGCTGCATGGAATAAAGGCTTTACGATTTCATAAGACTACCCATCTTGGGCCACCATGACTCGTCAGGCTGACACATACAGTGCAGATAAAACATCGTGTAACAGAAATGATACTAAACTAAACTTGGGTAACCACTCGTGTTATTAAAACCGTGTAGCTCTAAATATTCTGCTTCGGTGAGAATATAATAGGACACTGAACGGCCTGAACACATCGGCGTGATGTTATTTGTTTACAACTGACGCACACACACACACATATATATATATATATATATATATATATATATATATATATATATATATATATATATATATATATATATATATATAGGTAACACATAATATCCCACAGTGTGATATAGTAAATGATAGGGTTAGGTTATGTAAAATAAGAGAAAACAGTTACCTAGGCTACAACTGACGCTTTCCTCATTCGTTACATACACTCATTATACATAAGCACTGTTCGGTCCCTGATAGACTACGCAGCACCCGTTTTGTCTTACACAGGCCAAGGCAGACTTAAAAAAATAGAGCTGATACAGAACGAGGCTATGAGGATTATTCTTGAATGTCAAAGAAATGCAATGATTGAAATAATGAGAATGGAATTAAATTTACAGAGTGTGTGTGATAGAGTCCGTGACATTAACACTAGAGTAGCTATTCGTTTCATGCGGAGAAAAGGAGGGGATAAGCTGTTTGAGAGCGTTCAGACCTGCCTGAGTGACGTACACACTTCCAGGAAACTGAGGGAGACACGCTACACGAGGGGATTAGCTCATGACCTCAGGGAATACGATGTACTTGACTGCTGTAAACCCTCTCGACAGTGTAATATGTCTGCTCCATGGAAAGTACAGAAAATAGACGTCGAAATTGTACCCCTCAAGGTGAAAAAGATTCATCATGAACCGGGACAATTACGGTGTTTGTATGGACGCATGATATCTCGGTTACCAAGAGGCAACAGTTTACATGTATATTGCGACGGGTCGGTGGCGGAGGATGGCAGGGCAGGGTGTGGTGTCCTAATAAGGGAATATACGGAGTTTGGGACTGTGGACAGGATAATTGAACTCCGGCTTAGTAATTATATATCATCCACACAAGCTGAACTGCAGACCATTCTGGCGTGTTTGGAGGAAGTACGTCATGACGACAAAAATGTTTTGTATTTGTCGATAGCCGAGGAGCACTTGAGTCCTTAAACAGTCGAAACCCAGTCTTCATCTCCATAGTTGAGGATTGTAAGAGATGAATAACTGAGATACAGCTGAAAGGACATAGTGTGAAATTCATGTGGATTCCATCTCATGTTGGAATAGTGCTCAACGAGGTGGCGGATGACTTGGCCAAACGTGCCACATCAAAACCACAAGTTGACATTGAATGTGAATTCACAATGAGACAAATTAGAAGCAAAATCAGAAATATTCAGGCACAGGCAGGAGCGGAGAGGAGAGATCTAATGTATGAGAGAAGTCAAACCATGCAACACTACATGTATGTGAGTCAAAACACCCATTTCACTTATGGTAAAAGGAGAAATGCTTGGAGTGACTCTGTGTACATGCGGCTCAGGCTTGGGTACAAATATTACTGGGAATATGGGATAGGTGTTCATGATAATGACACGAAGTGTAAACTATGTGGTATGTTAAGGTCTCACACCCTTGCCCATTATGTTCTTGATTGTCCGTTGATTAATGTATATAGAAACACTAAGATAAGGACTGTTCCTGAACAAATAGCCTGGATGTGTCACAACGGAAAGGTTGATGAAATTCTTGAGAGATATAAGAATTTTGCACCAAGACTAATATTTTGTTGAATTATCTGCATGTCTCTTGCAAATTGTCTATACAGTATACCTAGGTCATAAAAGTATTTGTGTACGTCTGATATCATACTACTTGTGAAGGAGGAAATGTATATGTTTATCTCTCAGAATGTTTGGTAATATGATTATTGTTTGTGATGTGTGTCTATGTATGTATTAACACGATGTACTGAACGTGGTGAGAATAGCTTGAGCTACCTCATCCCTTTGTGTGTATTTTACATCAATAAACTTATTTCAATTTCAATTTCAATTCAATTTCCTCATTCGTATGTTTAAAAACCAAAGACCAGGAACTGGGTCATACTCTCCTAACATTATATCATTCAATGCCCAGTCGTTAGACTTACCGGTATATGCTATTTGGAACGCGACAATTCATCCCTTCATTCATATTCGTGAAGATAATATCATTATCGATCAACGTTTTGCTAATGTTGTGTACAAGCTGCCCGTGAGACCAGGATTTTGCCATCACATGTGTGTCTCTTGACATGGTTGCAACCCTTCGTGTAGTTTAGAGGTACCATAATAAAGTAGCATGTAGCATAAGTATGTTAATGGATACAAATGAGAATGTGCTTAACAGTTGATATTAATGTAGAGTGGTGACGCTGTGATTGATTGGGTTCCTGGAGGAGTGTGTGTGGTGGGGGGGAGGGGACGTCGACCCATAGACAGAACTGCTTTATAAGATAACATGAAGAATGTCAGAGTGGGTGCAGGTACCCACCTGAGGCTAGAGAGAGTGTGCAGGTACCCACCTGAGGCTAGAGAGCGAGTGCAGGTACCCACCAGAGGCTAGAGAGCGTGTGCAAGTACCCACCTGACATGAAAGAGCGAGTGCAGGTACCCACCTGAGACTAAAGAGCGAGTGCAGATACCCACCTAAGGTGAGAGAGTGAACTCAGGTACCCACCTGAGACTAGAGAGCGTGTCCAGGTACCCACCTGAGGCTAGAGAGCGTGTGCAGGTACCCACCTGACGTGAGAGAGCGTGTCCAGGTACCCACCTGAGGCTAGAGAGCGTGTGCAGGTACCCACCTGACGTGAAAGAGCGTGTGCAGGTACCCACCTGACGTGAAAGAGCAAGTGCAGGTACCCACCTGAGGCTAGAGAGCGTGTGCAGGTACCCACCTGAGGCTAGAGAGCGTGTGCAGGTACCCACCTGAGGCTAGAGAGCGTGTGCAGGTACCCACCTGACGTGAGAGAGCGTGTGCAGGTACCCACCTGACGTGAGAGAGCAAGTGCAGGTACCCACCTGAGGCTAGAGAACGTGTGCAGGTACCCACCTGAGGCTAGAGAGCGTGTGCAGGTACCCACCTGACGTGAGAGGTGCTCAGCGTTGACGATGGTTGAAAGGGTGATGGCGGTGGGTCCTCCAGGCTCGTCATAGCTGGGCCGCCGGGTGCTAATCCGGTCCCTCTCGTTCTGCACAGCTGGCCACACACACCAAAACATACCTTGTTACAGTTGCACTTAATATGGTCTTAAATCAACCCCAGTGGCCCATTAACGTGGCCACGTTAATAGAAATGACTTTTAACACGCACAAAGATGGTATTTATAAGTTATTATCAGTAATGGAAGGTGGTTCATGTATTAGTGCACAGAATAAGTTAAATAGTAATATTAAAATATAGATTTGTGCAGTGCTAGGATGGTGAGGGGGGAAGGGGACCGCATCACTAGCAGTGTGTACTAGTGGTACTGGTAGAGGTAGTGCTGGTAGTTAATGTTACAGTACAGTAAAAGTTTTATATATAGACATTCCTGGAGTGCGTCTCTCGGATACACTTGACGTTTGCTGGAAGCCTTTTGGGTTCACCGTCTGGTGGTGTTTGCAACCTATTCTCAGGGTTAATGCACCGCGTTTCTGACGCTACTGACCACAGCGACAAAATCTCGGCACTTTAATGGATTAATGGAAATATGGTTAGAGTGCGTAGTTTCCCCCCACACACACTGGAGGAGACGGTGAGGGAGCCAGACCTTTAAACAGTGAAGGAAAAAGGAATATAAATAATAGAAAAATAAAAGAAAAATAACGGAGGACATGATATAAAATTCAAAATAGATTAACAGAGAGACAATGTTCATGTTAAGGAACATGAGAAGGAGAGACTACAGGTAAACAAGAGACACAAACAAAGCATAGAGACAAAGAGCATAGATGTCTCCATGTCTCTAGGCAAAGCATAGAGAGATTAGGAAATATAACTTGAGCATAAGAGCGGGAGATAAATGGATCTGACTGGTTGAAGTGAACTTAATACAGTTTTAAAGCTAAAACAAACAGGAAATATGAGAGGATAATACAGTAATGCCACCAGTGGTATTATTGTTTTTTGTACATGGCTTGGAGCAGTGATCCAGAGAAGATGTGGTAAGAGACTGATAGGTCAAGAGGCGGAGCTTAGGAGATGACGTTCGACCCTGCGATCACATTAGGAGGCGAACACGTCCCTGCCAGTGAAGCTGCACATTGAGCTAGCCACACCAGTACAGTCTCGGTACCATACCTTCCTTCTTCATGCCGGCCCTGATGCACTTGCGAAGCCTGCAGTAGCGGCATTGGTTCCTCTTGTCCTTGTCGACGGTGCAGCTCCTGGTGAACCTGGTGGAGGGAGTGAGCTGTTACAGGAACCAGTGTTGTCTCTAGTACACATCCGTTACTCTCTCTCTCTCTCTCTCTCTCTCTCTCTCTCTCTCTCTCTCTCTCTCTCCTCTCTCTCTCTCTCTCTCTCTCTCTCTCTCTCTCTCTCTCTCAGTAGACGACATGTAACTCTTGTTCGCAGGGGCATAGAGCGTTTCTTCCCATAATTCATGCTAACCTACTAGTTTTTTTCCTGGAACACGTTTTGCCACTAGGTTTACAAACCGGCTCCCAATTATTACTGGGTGACCTTGAATATAATACAAATCTTTCGTTATGACAATTCTCGTAGCATAAATATGATAAATGTGGTGTTACAAAGCAAGAAGAAAAACAAAAAAAAAGCATATCAGTGTCTTCCAACGCACGTCGGAATCTCGCTAGTCCTATCCGCCTATCCCCCCCCCATCCATGACGTCCTCCTTCCATAGAGTGATAGACGGCTGACAGACTTTAATTAATAACAAAAAAACGTGCTACACAGTTAAGCTATAAATATGACTTTTGACTGTTTCGTACGTTTACAAAGGCTGAAACCTACTCGTGAGCCTACCATTTATTACTGTGTACATGCAAATACAAGTTGTATCTTATTGAATTTGCAGAACTATAATCTGCAGCCAGCCTATTTTGTGTTTGGAACGTACTCTATGGTGCATGGGAAAGCACCCAGGGCTTGTTGGCATTAATGGTGACACCACCAGAGCCCCAGTACCAGCATCACCAACACAGTACCGCGTGATTACCTGCAGTTCACGACGGGAGACATCTCCCGTCACGCAGGGTGCAGTCGCACCTCCACAGATCTCCAGTATCAGCTCTCGATACTGGTAATGGCTCAAAGGGGCCACCACTTACGGGCTATTCATGCCCGTGCCACCTTTTGGGTGGCTTAATCTTCATCAACCAATCAATCACCTGCAGTTGTAAGTGTGGTTCTTCCTGACGGAGCGACGGAAGAAGCCCTTACAGCCGTCGCAGGAGTGGGCGCCGTAGTGCTTCCCGGTGGCCCTGTCCCCACAGATGGCACACGCCAGGGTCATCACGCCCGTCATCACCATCTCCCCGCCGCCCACAATGGACACGCCCACGCCACACAAGGACGCCGAGCTACCTGTGGGCGCGGGAAGGAGAGAATATTACAGTCTGTCAGTGAAGCACAAATTTCTTTAAGATTTACTATCGGCCACAGAAGGGACGCGGATGAAAAGAAGCAGCCAATATTGTAAAATAAGATACAACTAGAATTTATTTTGATGTTAATCATACAGAATTAAATTTCGCAAACAAATTCCAACAGCAACTTAAGTTCCGCAAAATGAAGATGAAGATTTAAAGACGTGTGCAGATCGGTAGGGGCCATTACCCGACCTAATGTGCACTGTAAGAGATGACATAGCAAGATTTGAAGCACTTGCAAAAGAAACACTATCAGAGGTTGATTACAGTACAGCTATTAAGGCACAAACGTATAAGAAAGATTCCCAATGACGGAGATTCACCAGAAGAAGATCTGAATACACAGTCTGCACACTATTATTATTGCATACAGTGCTCTTTGATCTTGTACCTGCTTGTTGTTGGGGAATATAGTGTTAGTTCTGCGTCACGTCCTGAAAGACTTCCCCTTCTTCTCATCTTTAGCTTTGAACTTTTGTATTGATCTGTTTTAACTCCCTTAGTTTGTCTCATTTGTTTATATTGTGAGGTATGTTGATATGTAAATAATCTTACATCCATTCAGACCTTTCAGGTGGGTCTCTGTCCTTGGACCTGCCCTCTGGGGGGTAGGGGGTTCTACGTCACTGATAATATGCCTTCATCGTTTTATATATTTATTGATCATTGTTGGAGGCAGCTTGGGGCATAGTGCGGCCCGTTCTCGTCATTGGTCACAGCGTCAAAAATACCGTGCCACACTCACCAGAAATATACCAACCCAAACAACCCATCTAACCTAAGTTCCTGATGCACAGAAAACGTGAATAATTGTGAGTTGTTACTTTTCATAGTCCATTATACATTGGGGACCATAACGTACAAAATTAGACGTACTGGTTAAGGGTACGGATCATGTGCGTGTGAGGAGAGAACGATAAAAAGAATGGAGTGTTATGGAGTGAGAGCGGAGAGGCAGGAGTGAGAGGTAGTGAGAGTTGACAGCTTACCTTGCTGGTGGAGGACGGCGGAATTGGGCACGATGACGGAGTGAGTGGCCGGTGCAGGCATGGGCGTTGATGTTGGGGGCGGGCTGAGGGCCGCCCCGCCGCTGTTGCTGTTGGTGGTGTAGGTGTGTGAGGAGGCGAGGGGAGGGCTGGTGGTGTGGTAGGCCTGCGGGGAGCCGCTCAACACAGACACATGACCACCACCACCACCACTACCCCATGTCCACGTCGTACCGTGAGACGCTCATCCTCCACACGCCCTGGCTCCACCTCTCCTCGTCCACCAGCTTGTCCACTACTCTTCACCTCACTAAAATCAACTGATTGTCTATGATTCCTATTGACCGTGGCTGCCGAAAAATGTTGACGGTTCTCTCTTGGCGAGATCGACGGATCTCTTCCAGAGACTAATGAAGTTACCCTATGGGCAAGCCCAGGGCTGAGGGTGGCACACATGGGCAAGCCCAGGGCTGAGGGTGGAGACTACGGGAACCACGAGGCACCTGTGAACCGCTCTCGTCTCTCCTGGTCACCTGGCGGGAGGAAACCCAAATGTTAAGTATTCCTTATAATAGAAAACGAATTAATAAATGTACTAAACCAAAAGTTTACTTCTGTGATCTAATCTGTGAGGACTGAGTGCAATTCTCGGGACTCGCCTCTGACTGGTGTACAGTAACGTTCTCTTGCCCCTCGGGTTTGTAATCTGTGTAGCGAGTCTCCCTCTCACACTTGTCATGTTAAGGGTTCTACCTTGGATGCTCACACAGTCTCACACCCCAATGTGCTACATAGAGGCGGGACCAAAGAGCCAAAGCTCAACTCCCGCAAGCACAACTAGGTGAGTACATAGTCTCACCGTCTTGGCGCCTTCTTTTGATAATTACTTATTTACCCTTAACTACGACTGATCAATTATCATACCATCCCCTCACGAGGAAGCTTGGCACCATTCCTGGAAGTAATACGGTCCACAGTTTTTGTTATGGGAGTAAAAAGGATGAAGAGGCACAGGCGGAGGGAAAAGTTGCAAAATGGGAAGTACAGTGCGAGTTACGATAGCAGGCGGGCTGACCGCCTCGCTGACACCATGTGTGGGTGTTGGTAGCTGAGCTAAACTTGCTCTCTCTCGTCAGCGAGCTGCAAGTGTGTGAGAGGTTCTTCACATGTGTTTCAGCATATATGGATGTCTAATATGAATACTGTGTAGCAGTCACAATACACACACAAATGTTTTGTACATATTTTGATGTTCTGTTTGACGATCTTTGGCATATTATTATTATTATTATGATTATTATATGATTATGATATGATTATTATTATTATTATTATTATTATTATTATGATTATTATTATTATTTATTATTATTATATTATAAGAGTTGGGGAGGGGGTTTCTATTCAGTATTTCATCTAGGAGTTATGTAGTGTGGGGCTTGCAATTCATCGAATAGACAAGGCATTTGGGCCACCAGCTGTCGGGGCTCATCTTGGAGTAATCTTTCTAACGTTTGGGTCTTCTAAACATTACGATCGTGTTCCACACCCTTATGGCTTGCAGCGTAGTATGATGATTGATTGAGGTATTTGCAGTTTGCTCAACAAAAGCCTTGGAAGATGGTTTCCACAAGTATCAATCCAATCTTCCTTTGTTTTTTTGTTTTGTTTGAAGAGAGAGATATATACAGGATAACGCCATCATTGATTTAGCGGCGTGTGTTTTGGGACAACATTTCAAGAAAAGAAGTGGTTTACTAAACCACTTCAAATTTTGTATGTATAATTTCTTAGTCATTTTATTAAAAACGTAATCCTCTTAGTTAGGTTTACATAATTTACAAAGATTAACATGTCCACAATAACTCAGTATTCGGGTACACGCGCGTCACACCCGCTAAGTTATCTCTACTTTTGGTTTCATAGTCGCCTGTGAGGCCCAGTATCTAAGGCCTGAGGGTCTTAGGGTAGTCTAAAATCATGCAGTCTGCAAACGTACCTGTGTCTTGTCTGTTTTCTCCTTGGGAAGGGGCGAACTATATTTTCATAGGGAAGGACGCTTCATACCCTAATGAACTGGAGGGTAATAGTGATGTATACTCTTAGCAAAAGAATATCAGACACTTAATATCTGCTTCATTCTCTAGTCATGTGCTCTATGGATCTGATGGGCGACGGAAGCTCTTCCCACAAGCTTGATGCTTTCCGCTGAAGAATCGAATCGAGATTGTAAGCCATTTATCCAAAGGTTAGATAAATGCATTAATATAACGTCATTAACCTCGTTATTATGGTTCCAGATAAATTAGATATCAAGACTATCTGATTTGCCTTCATTAAATCCGTGTTGGTATGTTTCTTTACAAATGAAGACCAACATCTTTAGATGTCACACTGTTATTGATATTGTTCATCTGCTTGTGTGGTGTGCAGGTGAGGGGACTCCTGCCTCTTAGTTCCCTTGCGTGTGTCCTTCCTCTTACCAATGACATGACATTGACTGTCATAGAACTGCCAGGTTAGTTTCCCTGTTACTAGTGACTTGTATGAGTTTGCAA
>WNGS01000337.1:8914737-8929590 GCA_020271785.1 Procambarus virginalis | reverse complement strand
TTCACTTTCTTTAAGTCCTTGGCCTTCTTCAACAGGTCTTCTGCTTGTTTTACTTTTACATTTGAGACTTGACAAAAAAAAATACCACCCATATATGTATTTATTAATTAACACTGTAGTCCGGGCATGACGCAGCATTGCGTCATCCTTTTACTGTTGGTAATCTCGGGGATGACGCAGCATTGCTTCATCCACTAAAATAATCGCCAAAAATCAGGTTTTTATCCTATTTTTTGGGAATGGTTTTAAAATGTGCGCCTATGTCTTCCCTACACGCCTATGTCATGTTCAACACACAATAATACTAAACATTTGTGGGCAGGAATTGGGAGTGTAGCTGGAAGGCGTCTGGGCGCTCACTCGCAGTTAACGCATGGCCCGTCTTCAACTCGTCGGCGGTTGGAGCGTGACCACGTTTTTTATTTTATATGCTAATGTTCCTCTAGAGAATTCTATTGTGAACCCATTGATACCAAAATGAATGACCTAGGACGAAATTGAGGTGACCAGAGTGAAAAGAGTGAACACATTTTATCGCTTTTGCGCGCTCCTGGGTAACTCGTTCGCACTTTCTCTGTTTGCTGTGGGTAATTAGCTGGGCTTTTGGAGTTTATATGCATTTAGTGCTGTTGAGAATTCTATTGCAAACACAATGATACCAAATTTAATCTCGTAGGACGAGAATTGAGGTGACAAAGTTGAAGAGAGTATACACTTTTCAGAATTAACGCGCGCTCCCGTGAAATTCTGGGACCCAAATCGCACAGTTGAGGGGTGGCGCGCTGGGTACGCCAAAGTGTTAAAAACCAAATATCTACCTGCATGCCTGTTTTATATAGCTATTCACATACATCAACATACATTCCTGTGTTCTGACAGTTTGTTAAGTTTTGGATTATGTACCACCTTCTTTGTCTCGGTCATTCCCCGCCCTTAGGTCTTCTATGTTGCATATTCGAATGGATTGATTTAACTTTTGTGCTTGATGGTGGTTAATATAGGTTATTGCAAATGTTTTTTTGACCAGGCTATAACTGAAGTTAATATTACTTTTCAGTGAAGAACAAGTTTTCTTATGCATACAACTCGGAGTTTCCTTACCGGACGAACAACATACTAGAATGTGAATTTTATTTACTAGAGAGTATGGACTGCTGCCTCATAGTTTATCAGCCCTACAGGTAAGAAAGGTGTCAATTATTTTTTGTTTAATAGGCCATTCTTTCCTTCTATTTTTGGATTTCTGCTCTTATGTAAAGTGAATGATTTTCTGCCATCAGTAGTGTATAGTATTTTGTTTCATACAAGGTTGTACGGCAATATTTCCTTAAATATGGATTTAATAAGGCTTGAAAGGTTAATAAAGATCTTAAAACAATATGAGTATTTTTAGGCATATTAAAACCACTAAACCTGTTTTCATAAAGTTTGCATATCTTGTTTTCATTTTGAGAGATGGGTTTGTCTTGGTTCATGTCCCACAAATGCTATTTTGAGAAAGGATATCCAATTATTTTTTTACCCTTTATCAAGACAAAGAACTGTTTGTTTTCAATATCAGTATTGCACATACATGTATTGTCTTGGGACATTATTAAAGAGGTCAGTCATTAGCTTCATAATCAAACACATTATGTTGTCACACTAACAGAAGGGAAGAAAATAAATACTGTAAATTTAAAGTAAAACAATCTTTGAAAAGTACTTTAAACAATGAGGCTAAAGAACTTGCAGATTTCCCTGATTATTAATTAGTGTTGTGTATTTTTGTAACACACACATACAACACTGAGTAGGAGTAGTGATAGAGAATTTATGAGTCCATTTTCTATTTCTAAAATAAAATTCCTATGCTGGTTTTCTCCCTTCCAGTTAGGTGTAAAATTTGTAACAACAGTTTAAATAAAGACTATTATTGTGTCAAGGGTTATATTATATTGCTTGTCTGTATTAATGTATATATGATAATGATAATGATAATGTTTATTTAGGTAAGGTACATACATACAAGAGATTTTACAAAATTGGATAGATTTATAGATAGAGCTAGTACATACAATGCCTAAAGCCACTATTACGCAAAGTGTTTCGGGCAGAAACACTTTGTATATATATTTACAATATATATAATACATAATATATATTATTTATATATAATAGTAATAGTAATATTTATTAATAGTAATATATTACTATTTATATTTATAGTAATATATAAGAAATGTAATATATATTTACAGTACCTAAAAGGGGTACCACCTCTGGTGCAAGTGTAGGGACCCATAGCCTCGGAGAAGAAAATAATGAGTACTCAGTACTGGTGAGAGAGGGATGCCTATACTGTATATTTACAGTATATGTAATGTTTTTGTTTATTTGATATATTTCAGACCCTTAGTACAATATATGCAAGATCTTGGTGGGGAGGGCGAAGTGTTGCAGCTGGCATGGCGGATTGTCAATGACTCCTTACGCACTGATGTTTGCCTACTTTTTCCACCTTATGAAATTGCTCTCTGTAAGTTGAAAGGTTTTAAAACTTTTTGGTAGCTTATTCTGTGGCTATAGTGATAGTAATTCTTATCTGTATAAAGTACAGTATTTTAACAATAAAATTGGGCAAATTTCCTGGATTTTGAAAATTCTGTAGTGCTTGATAAGACGGAAATTGTCGAATAAAACATAAAAGAAATGTATTTTAAATTGATTTTGAATAGATTTTTAATATTTACAGCCTGTATTCACATGGCATGTGTGGTTCATCAAAAAGACTGCAAACAGTGGTTTGCAGAATTAAACACGGACTTGGATCGCATCATGGAGATAACCCGCTATATATTGAATCTCTATGATCTTTGGAAGTCATACGATGAGCGGAAAGAAATCCAAGGATTGCTGCAGAAGATGCCTAAACCCAATACCCAGTCAGTTCCTCGGTGATTAGAGCCAAATATATATGAAGTCTGATGAAGATGACAGTAGAGCCTGGTCATTCAAGTGAAGACTTCATATCAGATAAGAGGATGATTAAACTTTAAAAGTTTTCCTTTAAAACAAATTTTTAGTATAGTATTATCTATTGCTATTGTTTCTCTGATCTTCATTGCAAATTTATTCATTTTGTTTTCTGTTTCTAATGACTGTTAGTAAATGCTAGTAGAGTATTTTTTTAATTGCAAATGAGGAATATTCATTGCACTCACCACTACTTTTAACTACATATTGGCACTGTAATTACATGAACATGATCTATGTGCGATTTAGGTTTCTACCTGTCCTCATCGCACAGCTCCTTTAATTATGGGAGATCCTGTTAGCAAACCTTCTGACTTTAACATCCTTTGTGCTGTTATTTCATTTACTTACCTTGCACATTGCTACCAAGGTTGTCTTGTTTATGTGCACTTCAGCAATGGATTTATTGGTATAAAAGAGCACGTGTTTTCTGTGGGGTGCCTTGTCGGCTCTCTGGAGCTATTGGACTGATATTAGCTAATATTAGTACGACGCTTCAGTCATATGGCGTTGTCATGCCTACCTTGGACCACTAGCCAGAATATTACTAATATTAGCTAATACCAGTCCAATAGCTCCATGGAGCTGACAGGGCTCTACCCAGAAAATGGTGTTTCATGACATTCAACGCTGGTTTTTCCTTTATGGCTTGAAGCTGTTAGGATGAAGCTTCAGTAAGTTCTTGTTATGCAATTCCTGCTTTTTTGTCCTATAGTTTGCATTAGCTTTCTCCTACCTTGAGGTGATATCTGCAAATGTTTATAAAATGGATTATGTTTATCTAAGTAAACCATATACATATAACAAGAACTGCATGGATCTGAAGAATGACATCAGTATACCCTTACCCAGAGGAATATCCCACTCAGATAATCCAGCCTGCCTTTTCATTATATAAGTTATAAGATATTTGCCTATGGGGCACCATATCACAGAACCTTGTGGCAGCGTAGACATATACAGTTCACTCGCACAATTATTTCTAGCTTGATCTTCATCATCCTATCATTAAAATCTCTTGGGTTAGACAGGCTGTGCCTTCTCACTCCATGTTGGTAGTTCCATGACAAAGCCCATGGTTTCCAAGTGGTCTCTTGTTGAATTTCTTAGTATCTTCTCCATTACATAGTCAAAAACTTTGTGCTCTCTAAAACATGGACCCTGTAGTTAAGTAGTTCCTATCTCTCATTATTTTTAACCCTTGTGCAGCAGCTATTGAAAAATAATCATGCCTGCCTATGCACAAAAAAAATCTAATTATAGAATTATTAATTTATATGCAAAATTTAAGAAAAACACAAAAAATAAGTGAATATTTATGGTTTTATTGGGTGGAAATGCTCTGGAAGGTCGCGTGGTGGCTGTCAACGCCTCGTGCTCGACTTTGCTGACACTTCCTGTGTTATTCTCCCATGTTTCACCACTTGTTTTTCTTTATTTACAAGTGTGTGTGTGTGTTGAATAACTTGATAAATCACATCATTCACTAACACATGATAATGTTTTAAATATTGATTGGTTTACCTGGTTGTGAGATTTTTCTCTACGCCTACCTCCCTTAGGAGGTGGACTACAAGTTTAAAGGCTGCTCTTGGCAGTTAAGCATGAGTCCAATAGAAAAAGGAGAAGCGGGAGCAAACCGCCAGGCTTCCACCAGCAGGGGTGAAAACCTGTCCACATAGGCCGCTGGTTCCTCCTAGTTAAACATGACGTTAAAACCAATAAAGGGTAACCGACGGGTTCTCACAATCAAATTTTATATTTGATGGGCGCTATGAATTGGAATTCGAATTCCCAAGAGCACAGCCGTCATATCAAAGATCAAAACAACAATATTCAATACATCAGAACATGGGTGTGGCACAGAATAGTTGAAGGTTGACATCAAAGACCGTTTTTCAAAAATAAACAATTTATTAATAACAAGAGACTAGACTACTACATTATCGAGTTTACATTTACGTTAATGTCCATCCAGTGGCACTATAACCAACAGCTAACTAGCAACCCTTGCTGTGTGGCTGCATACTGAACTAACCTGAACACAGGTGTGCCCACTGACGACGCAATATTGCAAATCAAAGAAAATATCACAGACTAAGTTACACCACAGCGAGTGATTTATTACGTTAATGTCCATCCAGTGGCATTTGCAACACAGCTATTCAACAGCCCCTCGAGAAATGACAGCAGGCTCCATCCTGCTGACACTTCGGGCTGACAACATGAACTAACTGAACAAAAGAAGTATCCACTGATGACACAAGCAAGCAATCAATAGTGACACGGCTTCATAGTGGCAGCTACTCTAATCACGAGCTTAAGGTCCTCCGCCCAACAGGAGCGACCCCCGTAACTAGGTGGGTAGTCTAACAGTGACTCCCCCTATCACAACTAAAGTGAACAAAGTCAGGCAAGGTGGGATTCTGGGACACAGCTCCACTCATCCCTAAGTTACTTTACCCTCGTCACTAGACGATAACCAAAAGCAATTGCCTTAATCAATTACAACATTGATTATGTGAATAATGATGGAAATTGACTGATCACAGCAGTCAGCAACAAAGTACTACTTTAATCACAAACAATTGTCTCTCGCTAGACAACAACATGATGGTACTCTACGTTAACACAAGTCATCTTGTCACAATAACTCAAACTCTTAAATTACATCACACTTGACTCCCTGCAAGTATTCAGTGAGTAATTCTTAATTAAGGTCAAACGGACCACTAATTACATCCCAATTGAGTTACGTTAACTAAGCCTACCCCAAGTGGGTGGCTTCTCAACAGTCTGTGTCATTAATTACTTTACTATGAGTGCTAATTACCCTAATTAACCTCGAGCAATTAATTGTCACCAGGACCGATAATTAATCATACATAAATACGTCTCACTCCGCACTGCCTAAGCAGGTCTCATCAAACACTGTGAATTCACGGAAGAGGAGTTAATTACTAATTAACAATGAGTGCAACTTAATCCACTGTCACCAGACAGAATATGATTAATATAACGTATTATGCTAACCCCATGACCTCGCTTTACCGAGTCTTCTCAAGACTCCAGACGTTAATTACTCCACTAATTATCATGAGCCACTAATTGCCCTAACCCCGAAAGGTAATTAGTCTCGAGCAACTGACGTTAACACTATCACTGACAGACTCTGACAGATCCTCTCCCACTACGTGAATTCATGATGAGAATGCTAATTACATAATTAGCTAGAGTGGTCAATTAGTTGTCACACGGACAATTAATTGCACCGGAAACGTATTCCAACAAGCTCAAGTTCAACACTGTTCTCCCATAACAGCCCTCACTCATTCAACAACAACAAATGTGCACCCCCTTATCCAGTTAATTACCCCTAATTAACTCACTGAATCCTTAAGTCCTCAACACAACTTAAAGAAACAAAGTAACCCAAATGTTACATAGGTCACACATATAATGGCACGCAAAACAATATAATAGCACCGCCCACATACGGTTGCGACTACTGCAACTCGTTAATTACTATGCCCACACAGTAATAACACACGGTTTTGCAACAACTCAAGGTATACCAATATTACTGCCCCTCTAATCTTGCAAACGTTGCAAAAGATCGATCGATCCCGTTGGCTTCAGCAAGACAATTTACGTTAATATAAGACACCGTCGCTCTACGCGGACAGCTGGCACTAATTCTCCCATAACTAGGCAAATTAACTAATTGCTCGCTCTCATTAAGTGACTGAGAATTTCCCTGAATACTCAAAGGGTTCCTTTAAATCCTCAACACAGTTCCTAGGACAGTAATAGCGTATACAGTACCTGATAACACTGCACAAACCTGCACATAATGATACCGTCAGCATGCCCCCCATGCTAATGACATCATTAGGTAATCAGTCAGCAATCACATCTACTGACTCACCACACAACACAATACAACCACATGCAAATCAACACATAGAAATGCCTTACATAAACAATGCAAATTAATCACCAGGACAATATACAGACCTCAGGATGTCCACTAATAACCCTGCCCCACGGGCCTGCTTAATTAACTCTACCCTGGCCTAATTACACCTGCGGTACCATGGCACTAACCAAGGCTGAACGATTATACAGAATCGACAGACTGGATCATTTATATGATGACTTTCTACACTGACTGGTCCCAAACTCGAGTCAGTCTACACACAACAATATATCTACAGATATATAAATCTATAACTACATGATTTACTGTGGACAATATCCCTCTCCAGGTACTGCCCCTCAGTCACCTGGACGTGCACAGACAGGTCTCTCAGCTGCTTCCCTAGCCTGGCCGGGCTAGGAGACCACACAACTTTCTACCATGATTTCCACTAATACTGAGACACTGTTACACTGTTCAAGTACTCACGTTTCCTTCCACACATTTTCTCATTTCCCAGGTCCTTACCACCTGGCTGTCAACACTTAGCTCGCTCCTCGTGCGTCGACAAGATGTGGCCCTAGGCTGTCCTGGGAAAGTGGCCAAGGGGGTGGCCAAAGGTGGTGGCCTAACATGTGGCCACCGCATGGCCTTCAGGAGGGTAGCCACGGGTGGCGCGTGACGTCACAGCACCCCACCCGGGCTTGCTGGTGCGTGGGGTGGGGTGGCCGGGCCGGGCTGGGGTGACGCACGGGTGGCCTGGAGGTGGCCACGTGGCGCCTGTGGGCGGCCTGGGGGTGGCCGCGGGGCATACACACATGGATGGGGAATCACTAACAACCCCATCATGCCAGAGCATGACTCGCTCTTACACTGGGGTGACAAGGGTGACACTGGCCGGCGTCACCACCACATGGACGACGTCGGGCGGAATTCAAAGTACAACAGGGGCCTGTAATATCACCATAATTACACTAGGAGGCCCTGCCCATTATTCCACCCAATTGTCCATGAACATACAGGATAATCTGAGCCACCTGCTACCCCATGGGGCTCTGGTAGCTGCCCCATGGGTGATCACTGTCTGTCTCTGAGGCTGTCCTGTATTTATCAGTCCCAGTTTCACGTGAATATGGGCTTCGACACACCCAGGGTGGCTGGAGTGCCATGCAAGATGAGTAATCTGAACGACAGGAGCGATAACGGTGGGTGGAGGTGGCAGCCCGCCACCTCCACCTAGACACTCCTCACACCCTGCTGCCCAATTCAAACTAACTCTTGGCGGGCTAGAGAGACTCACATCCCCATATCTCCCCCCCTACCTTGCTTGACCAATCAGCAGGAAGCCGGCACGACTCCATGGTGCCGCTTCCAATCACAGTCTTTGGCGCCAAAACTCGGCCTAAGGGTAGAAGTGCCTAAGCCAATCACAAGCGCCCCTCGCCTGGTGGCGTGGCGTGACGTCACAGGGAGGGGCAGGCCTAAACACCACTCAACGTCTCCCTTGGTGGGGGGAGGCAGCGTACCCCCACTGTCCCCCCCNGGATGTGGTGGTTGTGGTGGCTGTGTTTGGTGGTGGCTGTGGTGGTGGTGGTGGTGTGTTTGGTGGTGGATGTGGTGGTGGTGGTGACGTGAAGGCTACCAATGGTGGTGACTGGAGAAGGCAGCCAGTGGGGTTTGATGATAGGGTAATATTAACATGGTGAAAGCATAGTATAGACATCCAGTGTATTACGTATAAGTACAGAATTATTACCCTAACATTATATAGTTTAACCCTCGCCTTAACAACTTTCAGAAAGTGAATTAACAAGTACAAGATTATCATTAAGAAGAGGAAACAAACAGTCTCCTGCATAGTGTGGCAACATCATGTTGCCACATATCTTGCCACTTTGGAACAGTATTAAGTGAAATAATATAGATATATGCACAAAAAAGATGTTAATTTTTATATCTGCATGCATGAATAAATATTACAGCATATACACAAAATTATAACTTACCGGGGGGGACTTCCAATAAGCCCCTGGCTTCCTGTCTCTACCATCGAGGCTACTAGAAATGGTTGAACTCAGGTAAATTCAGATCAAATGTGTTCGTAAGTGTCTTATAGCCTTAGTAGCAAGATACAAATATTAACGCATATGGTGACATTGGTACAGTGTACGTGCTGGGAAGAGAGGCTCCCGTGTCGCTGTACAACCAAGAGCTGGTCTCCATGGACGTCCAGGGGAACTACGACCCCAGCGACGCCAAGGGCTTCATTCGGATCAACGCTCTCCGCCTCACCGAACACCAGAGGCTCAAGGAAGAGATGGAGTCCGCCAGTTAACCATTGCACTGCGCACTAACGGACAGAGAGAAGATCGACTCAGATTGCTGATTGATCGATGAGTGAGGTCGAACTGGTATTGACCAGATGTTTAAACAAGTGCTGGACTTGTTACTTGGTGTTGAGTTGGGAGTGAACACAAGCCTAGGATGCAAATTGGTTAGTTATAGAGAACTAGAGATAGTCATGGCGAGCAAGGACAAGTTAGCGGTCACCGTGGGGGTGGAGATCAACCAATGGTAGACATACTACTGGTACAGTGATGTACCGATGCACAGAATATCACCTCCCGAGCGACAATGAACCGGAGGTCAAACTAATAGGACACATGGGACGGAATTCTCTATTGTAAAGTCCTAAAATTGTTGAGCGAGCTTTGATTTGGTCGTAAAATACCAATATAATTTTTTGTTTAAGATAAGCCATATTCTCCCTTTTTTAAGAAGTAATTCTTTGCCATTCTTTATATAAAAATTATATAAAGAGAAATCTTTATTGTCAGTTGAAAAGCTGAAAATGGTAACAGTTCTCTAATTCCTTCATATGATTTACTACAACAATTTTGTTAAGTATAGGAGTTGTTTGTCAAGCACATTAAACACTCATGTTTATTCTGTCCGGTGTTTTGCTTCCTTACATGCCAAACAGGTGATCACTAATTCCACAATAACCACAATGAAAGCCTACAAAATGGTAACGCCAAGCTGTCACCGCATCACAGTATGATATATTACGATATTAATATTCTCTGCACCAGTATCTATCGTAAAATGTTATGTCTTATCACATTAAGTTTTTTCGAGCTTTGATGTATACACTTGGGATTTTATGGTCTGCTGTTAATAAATATATAATCACCGTCGAGTTTGTTTACCCTTGAGAGTTAGGCTGTCTCCAGCACAGTTTTGTATACAGAATACTAAATGTAAAGTGTGTTAATAGACTTTTGATATAATCCCAACATTGCTCTTACCTTATCTCAGTTTACTAGGAGTAGTGGCAGGCGGTGCCTGGGGTGCCTCCCCGCCCGACCCTCCGGCACTTTCCATTCCACCCCCTCTTCTTTTCCCATATATCCAAGTTTATCGATATCCAAGTTTAATTCTAACAGTTGCAACGTCACGCTGTCTGGTGGACGTTTTGTGTTGCTCTTCGAGTGTTAGTGATTGATCTTGACAGCCCTAATTGTTTTAAGTTGCATGGTTTTAACACCAGTCACTGTGATACCTAGATCTAGTTCATCTTCATCAGAGAATTCTCTTCTGATGACACATTAATTTTAGGGATATGTTTGAAATTCGAAGATTATATACTGCAGTGTTGAATACTGACTAGAAGCATTGCAAGGGCATCAACGTCATCATGTTTAATGAACCTATCTGCAGCAGCCTCCCGCTGGTCAGTGGCAGGAAGAGCAGTTACTCTAAAGGGCAGAAAGCACGTATGTATATATATTTTTTTAGTATAAAGAGTTATATATTAATATGTTTAAAAACAAGAACCATATATAAAGATAGCACGAAAAATCCACTAGACAGTGTGTCATTGTAATTGCCAGAATTAGGATGGGATATCTATTTATGGCAGGTGGCTGCAGGTAATGAATCCCACTATGGTGAACATTCCAATTGTAAGCTGTGTGAACAACAGCCGGGGCATATACTCTCCAACACTATATCTGTGAGTGTCCTGTTACCAATGATATCAGACCAAATGGTATGAGTTACTTTCAGCTCTGTGACTACTTCATATACACATGAATATTGGAAAAAATTATTGTGCTCTACCCAGGTTTTGCTATAGTGCTGGTAATAGATGCGGCCTGTGAGATGGGGATATTAGAAGAAAGCTAATTTTTAGCTACACTCCGCAATCCTTCACTGGGCTGGACGGTAGAGCAAAGGTCTTGCTTCATGCAGGTCGGCGTTCAATACCCAACCATCCAAGTGGTTGGGCGCCCTTCCTTTCCCTCCGTCCCATCCCAAATCATTTATCCTGACCCCTTCCAAGTGCAATATAGTCGTAATTAGCTTGGTACTTTCCCCCCTGATAATTTATTCCTTCCCTCCGTAATCATTACGGAGGGAAGGATAATCATTCCTTCCCTCCGTAAATAAATATACAAAATAGGGTATAACACAGCACATTGCTGTGTATCCCTAAGTTTGTTAAAAAAAAAGCTGGTTGGGAACTTTGACCCAGCACTGACTAGTTTGTTTGAAATGTAATATATTTTGTATAATTGAACTGGTTTAAAAGGTTCTCACATTTTGATTAATTAATCAGTAATACTAATTTCATAATTTTTAAAATATAAAATGATACTTTTGAGAAATTCTTTAAAAATATATTTAGACCATCGCTTCGGTAAATACTGTTGTAGCCGACCCAAAACATCAGTCTGCCGTTGGCCGTAGTTTTCGCTAGTACTTTTCTATCAAAACATACATCATGGCTGGTAATTTCTGGCAAAGTGCTCACTAGTAAGTGTTTCTTAAGTATTCAATAACCAGTAGATGAGTTAAATTATTTGAATTTCTTTGGAATTTATTCATGTTTCTGTAGGGTTTTCATATTATAGTCCTAATGTAACTATTTGGTTCGTCTCGCACAATTCAAATTGTAAATTGATATTACAGAATTGGTTAAGCTATGGTAGTGATAAAATTGAAGTTCATGGCTCATTAATGGTTTCATATTAGCGAAAAAGTTAAACCTCCCTGTCTTGGGTGCTAGTGGAGGCTTGGGTGGGGGATGGGGTGGCCTTCCCGTAAACCCATCTACAGTACTAACAGAATCGGTAGTTGGGTTTGTTCTCACCTTAATCAAATATCCTGGGGGTTGAATCCCAGGCAGGACAGAAATGGTTGGAAATGTTATCTTTCACCAAATGCCTCGGTTCACCTAGCAGTAAATAGATACCTGGGAGCCAGTCGACTGTTGTGGGGGGTTTCATCTCGGGGAAGGTCTGGCTGCCTGTCCTAGAGGCAGTACTCTAGACCGGCTTGAGTCCAGAACTGTGTGATCTGAATTTTGGATGTGTCACTGTTCTAGTAATAGGAGCGTCAGGCTGCCTCGTGAAAGTGGGTTTTGAGGTACTAATGATGATTGTTTTATATCCAGTGTCTTCTCTTTAGCATTTATCCTCCATGTTGAAATAGTTATGGGATAATTGCTTTATAAACCATGTTAGTAGGAACCAGATACAGTATTTTGGTTCAAAATACTTCATCAAACATGCACATGTGAATATGTTTATGATACAAATAATTTTTTAGTCAACAGTGGCTTTTGGATAGTCAAGACCTAATACAAGAGCGTCGGGCAGACTTGGAGGTACTTACTGAGGAGGAGTATCATAAAGTTATGATTTTCTTTGCCAATTGTAAGTCACTACAGTATTTTGTTTCATCTCAAATATTGTACTATTATAAATGACAAGAGTTTGCATATGCCTTTGAAATCACATTGGCTTTTGGTGAATTATATACATTGTTTATAAGTCACTCATTACAGTACTTAAAAAAAAATTGACTGATTCATGTTTCTGTTAATGTATAAAAAAACTGATTAAAAGAGTTAAATGAGGAAAATACAATTTTTAGGAAACTGATTAAATGAGAGGATATTTAAAAGTTTTTAGACTAAAGTATAAGTATACTAATGAACACTGGATTGTAAAAGTGAAATGCATTATGTGAACAAATACCATATGTTTCAGGATTTATCCCCTCAAAGAGTATCACGTCAACTCTTATATAGTCGGCAGGAGAGCACAGCAATACCTGTGGTTTGTGGGTATTGCATTATGTCCTAGAGCAGCAAGAGTTCATAAGCAGATGATGAGTCACAATAACGTGGCTGAAGAATGTTGACCAAACCACACACTAGAAATTGAAGAGACGATGATGTTTCGGTCTGTCCTGGACAATTATCAAGTAGATTACCATTATCACAATCGACTTGATAATGGTCCAGGACGGACCGAAACGTCGTCGTTGTCTTCAATTTCTAGTGTGTGGTTTGATCGTTACTTCATAACCTCAGTTAATTAAAGTTCCCTTTACTCCTGTGATTCATTGGCAAACATTAGCATACATTAGTTCCTTATCTGGAAAATAATTAATATGAAGCCAATACCCAGTGGAAAAACAGGGGTCATCAACTGTTAATGCCTCTGACAACACTACATTACCCCACTAGAGAAGAGGATGGGCTGGAAGAACTTAACATGTCCCAGGAACAACATCCCAACCCATCCCAAACAACATCTTCTCAAGGCATGGCTAGAGCAGCTCTTAGCTCGGGAAGCTATTGAGTGCCCCAGCTTTTATTATTGCAATGAATACTTTAATTGTAAAGCCTAATTTTATTATTATTTTGTTAAGGTAAGATAGGCTTGGATTAATTTCTTAGTGTTTGTAATTTATTATCAGAATGAAATTTTGCTAATGCTGGAATATTAACTATTTTATCAATTGAGTGGGGAATGTAGCTATATTCTTTTAAGAACTGCTCATTTTTTTCGATAGGATGAAATTTTGTAATTTGAGAAAATACAGGAAAGGTTGTTTCATTATATTCAGACTTTGATTTTTATAAATATTCTTTACACTCTTTTTCGATGCTGCTTCTATTTTTTTCTCTAGGCCTTTCCACCCCATGAAAATGGGAAATGGGATGATGATGATTATGATGTGTGGTGGGGGGACTGCAGTCCTAACAGTTGCCATTAAGAATTTATACCCATATAAATGTTGTCTCGTTTATCATTATCTATTCATGTATTATTTACCCTGTTGACTACAGATTCATTTAGTTTTATGAAATATTAATTATTAGATTATGCCATGATATGTGAATATTTATCCTACAACAAATAGAAAGTCAGAGAAGGTTCCACCTTAGTTACAGTTTTATGAACCATCAAGTATCTAATGTGTAGTGTCAAATCCTATTAGTCACACATTTTATGGTAAGTAAAATCTAAACCACTTCTCAAAAGGATTTAATGGTTCACACAGGAGAAAATAGCTTCAAGCTCGCCAAGCCTCAATATAGGACAGAAATGATGCTTTCTCACCCATAACAATAACAAGAGATACTTTCGTACCCGCTAAAATACTAAGACAAAGATTCAGCTCAAAATACAGCTTGAATCGTCAGGAATAGAGTGACCTTCCACAAGCCACTGACTTTGTCCTTGCTATTAACACTGGAGATGGTGGTCATGTAGGCACGTAAATATAGTCTATATACTGTACTGTAATAAATGTTTATATGTTGTGTGTTTCTGGCCACAAACATTGATCAGTTTATCAACATTAATCTACATAATAATGCCTAACCTCTGGTTCCTGAGTATTGGAGTTTGTAAATGGGTTCTAAATTTATATCTATTTAACTTTTCAGCTGATAAAGAGCACATGGAAGAAAGTCCTTTCAATAAATAAGGTTTTAAAGTAGTAAAAAATAAAGTTAAACTTCACCTTTTAATATTTGTTGTATTTCAGTTATTCAACAGCTTGGCGAGACCCTGAAATTGAGACAGCAAGTTATCGCCACAGCAACAACTTTCCTTAAG
>WNGS01000337.1:8890815-8910509 GCA_020271785.1 Procambarus virginalis | reverse complement strand
GTGCTAGTGGAGGCTTGGGTGGGGGATGGGGTGGCCCTTCCCGTAAACCCATCTACAGTACTAACAGAATCGGGTAGTTGGGATTGTTCTCACCTTAATCAAATATCCTGGGGGTTGAATCCCAGGCATGACAGAAATGGTTGGAAATGTTATCTTTCACCAAATACCTCGGTTCACCTACCTTGATACCTTACCTTGAGGATACCTTGAGGTGCTGTCCGGGGCTTATCGTCCCCGCAGGGCCCGGTCATCGACCAGGCCTCCTGGTTGCTGGACTGATCAACCAGGCTGTTGGACGCGGCTGCTCGCAGCCTGACGTATGAGTCACAGCCTGGTTGATCAGGTATCCTTTGGAGGTGCTTATCCAGTTCTCTCTTGAACACTGTGAGGGGTTTGCCAGTTATGTCCTTATTGTAGTGGAAGCGTGTTGAACAGTCTCGGGCCTCTGATGTTGATAGAGTTCTCTCTCAGAGTACCAGTTGCACCTCTGCTTTTCAACGGGGGTATTCTGCACATCCTGCCATGTCTTCTGGTCTCATGTGATGTTATTTCTGTGTGCAGGTTTGGGACCAGCCCCTCTAATATTTTCCACGTGTAAATATTATGTATCTCTCCGCCTGCGCTCAAGGGAATACAGATTTAGGCTCTTTAGTCGGTCCCAATAGTTTAGATGTTTTACCGAGTGGATTCTAGCAGTAAAGGATCTCTGCACGCTCTCCAGGTCAGCAATTTCACCCGCAGTGAAAGGGGCTGTCATTGTGCAGCAGTACTCCACTCTAGAGAGCACAAGCGTTTTGAAAAGTGTCATCATCGGTATAGCATCTCTAGTGTGAAAAGTTCTTGTTATCCAACCTGTCATTTTTCTTGCAGTTGTGACGGCTACTTTATTGTGTTCTTTAAGGTAAGGTCTTCCGACATGAGTACACCCAGATCCTTTACATTGCCTTTTCGTTCTATGTTATGATTTGCCTGAGTTTTGTACGTGGTTTTCAGTTTTTATATTTTCATTTTTTCCATAGCGCATGAGCTGGAACTTGTCTTCGTTAAACACCATATTATTTTCTGTAGCCCATAGAAAGACCTGATCTACATCTGACTGGAGGTTCGCCGTGTCCTCTATATTTGCCTACTCTCATGAAGATCCTAGTGTCATCTGCAAAGGATGATACAGTGCTATAGGTTGTGTTCTTGTCTATGTCCGATATAAGGATGAGAAAAAGTACTGGAGCAAGCACAGTACCCTGGGGGACTGAGCTCTTAACGGTTGACGGGTTGGATTTTATTTTGTTGACTATTACACATTGGGTTCTGTTGGTCAGGAAATTGTAGATCCATCTGCCTACTTTTCCGGTAATTCCTTTTGAGCGCATTTTATGGGCAATAACACCATGGTCACATTTATCAAAAGCTTTTGCAAAATCTGTGTAAATTACATCAGCGTTTTGTTTGTCTTCCATAGCATCTAATGCCATATCATAGTGGTCCAGCAACTGCGACAGGCAAGAGCGCCCTGTTCTGAAACCATGTTGTCCGGGTTATGGAGATGCTGTGATTCCATGTATTTTGTGATCTTACTTCTTAGCACTCTCTCAAAAATTTTTATGATGTGCGATGTTAGTGCTATCGGTCTGTAATTTTTTGCCTCTGCCTTATTTCCTCCTTTATGAAGTGGTGCTATCTCTGCTGTTTTTAGTATATCAGGAATAACGCCAGTATCTAGGCTTTGTCTCCACAGAATGTGAAGGGCCTGCGATAGTGGTTTTTTTACAGTTCTTGATGAATATGGAGTTCCAAGAATCCGGCCTGGTGCGGAGTGCATAGGCATACTGTTTATGGCTTCTTCAAAATCCAGTGGGGATAGGGTGACGTCTGATATATGATTTGATGTTGGTATCATATCCATGAAAAATTCATTTGGGTTATCGATCTTTAGTGCGTTTAATGGCTCGCTGAAGACAGAGTCGTATTGCTTCCTCAGTAGCTCGCTCATTTCTTTGTTGTCATCGGTGAAAGTTCCATCTTCCTTTCGCAGGGGCCCGATACTAGATGTGGTTTTTGATCTTGATTTTGCATAGGAGAAAAAATATTTCGGGTTTCTCTCTATTTCACTGATGGCCTTTTGCTCTCTTTCCCTCTCCTGCGTTTTGTATGATTCTTGTAGCTTGAGTTCAATTTTTCCTATTTCGCTACCTAACCTTCTTCGCCGTTCCTGAGATAGGGTGCGACTCTCAAGTTGTACCGCGATTCGTTTTCTTCGCCTATATAGGGAACGACGTTCTCGTTCCAATCTGCATCTCTTCCTCTTTTTTTTTCTTAGGGGGATGCGGTTTGTACATATTTCTAGTGCTACTGAGCTTATTTTTTCCAGGCACTGGTTCAGGTTCGCATTTCTAGCTGTTCTTCCCAGTTATTTCTGGAAGTCCTGGTTATTTCACTAGCAGTAAATAGATACCTGGGAGCCAGTCGACTGTTGTGGGGGTTTCATCTCGGGGAAGGTCTGGCTGCCTGTCCTAGAGGCAGTACTCTAGACCGGCTTGAGTCCAGAACTGTGTGATCTGAATTTTGGATGTGTCACTGTTCTAGTAATAGGAGCGTCAGGCTGCCTCGTGAAAGTGGGTTTTGAGGTACTAATGATGATTGTTTTATATCCAGTGTCTTCTCTTTAGCATTTATCCTCCATGTTGAAATAGTTATGGGATAATTGCTTTATAAACCATGTTAGTAGGAACCAGATACAGTATTTGGTTCAAAATACTTCATCAAACATGCACATGTGAATATGTTTATGATACAAATAATTTTTAGTCAACAGTGGCTTTTGGATAGTCAAGACCTAATACAAGAGCGTCGGGCAGACTTGGAGGTACTTACTGAGGAGGAGTATCATAAAGTTATGATTTTCTTTGCCAATTGTAAGTCACTACAGTATTTTGTTTCATCTCAAATATTGTACTATTATAAATGACAAGAGTTTGCATATGCCTTTGAAATCACATTGGCTTTTGGTGAATTAATACATTGTTTATAAGTCACTCATTACAGTACTTAAAAAAAAATTGACTGATTCATGTTTCTGTTAATGTATAAAAAACTGATTAAAAGAGTTAAATGAGGAAAATACAATTTTTAGGAAACTGATTAAATGAGAGGATATTTAAAAGTTTTTAGACTAAAGTATAAGTATACTAATGAACACTGGATTGTAAAAGTGAAATGCATTATGTGAACAAATACCATATGTTTCAGGATTTATCCCCTCAAAGAGTATCACATCAACTCTTATATAGTCGGCAGGAGAGCACAGCAATACCTGTGGTTTGTGGGTATTGCATTATGTCCTAGAGCAGCAAGAGTTCATAAGCAGATGATGAGTCACAATAACGTGGCTGAAGAATGTTGACCAAACCACACACTAGAAATTGAAGAGACGATGATGTTTCGGTCTGTCCTGGACAATTATCAAGTAGATTACCATTATCACAATCGACTTGATAATGGTCCAGGACGGACCGAAACGTCGTCGTTGTCTTCAATTTCTAGTGTGTGGTTTGATCGTTACTTCATAACCTCAGTTAATTAAAGTTCCCTTTACTCCTGTGATTCATTGGCAAACATTAGCATACATTAGTTCCTTATCTGGAAAATAATTAATATGAAGCCAATACCCAGTGGAAAAACAGGGGTCATCAACTGTTAATGCCTCTGACAACACTACATTACCCCACTAGAGAAGAGGATGGGCTGGAAGAACTTAACATGTCCCAGGAACAACATCCCAACCCATCCCAAACAACATCTTCTCAAGGCATGGCTAGAGCAGCTCTTAGCTCGGGAAGCTATTGAGTGCCCCAGCTTTTATTATTGCAATGAATACTTTAATTGTAAAGCCTAATTTTATTATTATTTTGTTAAGGTAAGATAGGCTTGGATTAATTTCTTAGTGTTTGTAATTTATTATCAGAATGAAATTTTGCTAATGCTGGAATATTAACTATTTTATCAATTGAGTGGGGAATGTAGCTATATTCTTTTAAGAACTGCTCATTTTTTTCGATAGGATGAAATTTTGTAATTTGAGAAAATACAGGAAAGGTTGTTTCATTATATTCAGACTTTGATTTTTATAAATATTCTTTACACTCTTTTTCGATGCTGCTTCTATTTTTTTCTCTAGGCCTTTCCACCCCATGAAAATGGGAAATGGGATGATGATGATTATGATGTGTGGTGGGGGGACTGCAGTCCTAACAGTTGCCATTAAGAATTTATACCCATGTAAATGTTGTCTCGTTTATCATTATCTATTCATGTATTATTTACCCTGTTGACTACAGATTCATTTAGTTTTATGAAATATTAATTATTAGATTATGCCATGATATGTGAATATTTATCCTACAACAAATAGAAAGTCAGAGAAGGTTCCACCTTAGTTACAGTTTTATGAACCATCAAGTATCTAATGTGTAGTGTCAAATCCTATTAGTCACACATTTTATGGTAAGTAAAATCTAAACCACTTCTCAAAAGGATTTAATGGTTCACACAGGAGAAAATAGCTTCAAGCTCGCCAAGCCTCAATATAGGACAGAAATGATGCTTTCTCACCCATAACAATAACAAGAGATACTTTCGTACCCGCTAAAATACTAAGACAAAGATTCAGCTCAAATACAGCTTGAATCGTCAGGAATAGAGTGACCTTCCACAAGCCACTGACTTTGTCCTTGCTATTAACACTGGAGATGGTGGTCATGTAGGCACGTAAATATAGTCTATATACTGTACTGTAATAAATGTTTATATGTTGTGTGTTTCTGGCCACAAACATTGATCAGTTTATCAACATTAATCTACATAATAATGCCTAACCTCTGGTTCCTGAGTATTGGAGTTTGTAAATGGGTTCTAAATTTATATCTATTTAACTTTTCAGCTGATAAAGAGCACATGGAAGAAAGTCCTTTCAATAAATAAGGTTTTAAAGTAGTAAAAAATAAAGTTAAACTTCACCTTTTAATATTTGTTGTATTTCAGTTATTCAACAGCTTGGCGAGACCCTGAAATTGAGACAGCAAGTTATCGCCACAGCAACAACTTTCCTTAAGCGGTTCTATGCAAGAAATTCTCTCAAGTGCATTGATCCTCTTCTTCTAGCCCCCACCAGTGTCTTCCTTTCATCCAAGGTGGAAGAATTTGGAGTCATTTCTAATAGCGATTAATATCCACCTGTCAGACTGTAGGTATGCCAACAAATGATTTGTTTAAAAAGTTCCTTCTTTGAAGCTAAAAAAAACAAAAGTGTGATGCCCCTTTTTCTCAAACCTAGTTGAGGCATCATATTATTCTTGCTTATTTATTAATTTTCCTAAATGATTTTTCTTAGTTTTCTTACATATTTTGTCCCTTTTCTTATTTAATACAGTTATTTCCTTATTGAAATGAACATTCATGCAACTATTTTAAATATATATCACTGTGCTAGGCAATGAAACACAAACATTAACCCTGCAACTGCAACATTGGGGGAAGAGCCTGCTACACTCTTAACAGTATGTGGTAAGGTTTTCAAAACCCTTATTATTCCCAGCTCTTGTGCCACCTGGTACCCAGTATACTGTACCTAATGTAAGGAGTCAAGCCTTGTTAGACTATGCTACATTTTCATCCATTGTAACAAGGTATAAAGTGAAAGAAGAATACAGATATTACAAAAGTACATTGCACATCCATTCATTGTATCATTCACATTATGTAGCATCGAGGATAAACAAACACCGTCACACTTTAGCAGTCATCCACAATCATTTAATTTAGCATATGAAATTCTTTTATTTTTCTGTGTTCTTTAACAAAAGGTTGTACACATTGCCAAAAGTGATCTAAATTGCTTTTTCTACTTTCCCAAATTCTCTCTTCTATTGCAAGTTTAAAATCTTGCTTCATATAATATAGTTTATTTATCATGTTCCTTCGTTCTAATAGTTTTAAGCTCAGTACTGTAACTGAGCTCAAAGTATGGTAAATAACTACACTACTGTAGACAATTGTATAGTACTGTAAGCAACTAATGCTGCAAATAATAGTGTTAGTTACATATTTATGCAAATTTCAGTGAAATTTTAATTTGGGTGACTTTGCTATTCTCTTTTCAGTCTAGTGACTGAAAAGAGAATAACTGATTTCTTTTTACTGCTGCATTTTACCCGATTACATTTTCTTGCTCTGTTGTAGTCATATAGTTATTATTTTGTTTTCTATATTTGCCTTAATTGTAAACAATCCAATTAACTTAAATCTTAAATTTTAAGATTTCCTTAACAAATCTTTCCTAATTTTTATGTTCTTGCAGTGTTCAACTTTCGTTAAGTCCTTGGCCTTCTTCAACAGGTCTTCTGCTTGTTTTACTTTTACATTTGAGACTTGACAAAAAAAAAACCAATACCACCCATATATGTATTTATTAAAAACCAAATATCTACCTGCATGCCTGTTTTATATAGCTATTCACATACATCAACATACATTCCTGTGTTCTGACAGTTTGTTAAATTTTGGATTATGTACCACCTTCTTTGTCTCGGTCATTCCCCGCCCTTAGGTCTTCTATGTTGCATATTCGAATGGATTGATTTAACTTTTGTGCTTGATGGTGGTTAATATAGGTTATTGCAAATGTTTTTTTGACCAGGCTATAACTGAAGTTAATATTACTTTTCAGTGAAGAACAAGTTTTCTTATGCATACAACTCGGAGTTCCCTTACCGGACGAACAACATACTAGAATGTGAATTTTATTTACTAGAGAGTATGGACTGCTGCCTCATAGTTTACCAGCCCTACAGGTAAGAAAAGGTGTCAATTATTTTTGTTTAATAGGCCATTCTTTCCTTCTATTTTTGGAGTTTCTGCTCTTATGTAAAGTGAATGATTTTCTGCCATCAGTAGTGTATAGTATTTTGTTTCATACAAGGTTGTATAGCAATATTTCCTTAAATATGGGTTTAATAAGGCTTGAAAGGTTAATAAAGATCTTAAAACAATATGAGTATTTTTAGGCATATTAAAACCACTAAACCTGTTTTCATAAAGTTTGCATATCTTGTTTTCATTTTGAGAGATGAGTTTGTCTTGGTTTATGTCCCACAAATGCTATTTTGAGAAAGGATATCCAATTATTTTTTTACCCTTTTATCAAGACAAAGAACTGTTTGTTTTTAATATCAGTATTGCACATACATGTATTGTCTTGGGACATTATTAAAGAGGTCATTAAAGAGTCATTAGCTTCATAATCAAACACATTATGTTGTCACACTAACAGAAGGGAAGAAAATAAATACTGTAAATTAAAAGTAAAACAATCTTTGAAACGTACTTTAAACAATGAGGCTAAAGAACTTGCAGATTTCCCTGATTATTAATTAGTGTTGTGTATTTTTGTAACACATACATAAACACTGAGTAGGAGTAGTGATAGAGAATTTATGAGTCCATTTTCTATTTCTAAAATAAAAAAATTCCTATGCTGGTTTTCTCCCTTCCAGTTAGGTGTAAATTTGTAACAACAGTTTAACCCTTAAAGTGCGCATCACTTCATATGAAGTGCTAGGCGTTTTACCAGTCGACTGCGCTTCACTTCATATGAAGTGTTGGAGCACTACGCAAGATTTAAACGGCCCGCGGATACACGGGGTTCACCACACCTTCATCAGGGCTCTTGTAAACAGACGCCATTTTTTTAAAAAATCGTGGGCCAAACTCCCGGGTGTTAGGGGCCTCAGTATTGCGTAAGCTACCAAGCCTGACGCACGCAGCATGAGCTCACAGCACTGCTGTTCAGCTTGTGACCACAGCATCGCCTAAAAATGCCATAATATACTTGTTCATGCTATTATGTAGCGATGATATTATTACAGAAGACCCCTGACTGTGATAAAAGTGACCAGGGTTCTGATAATAGCAGGATTGCGATGATATTTAGCGCTGTGCGCCATGGAGGGAGGAGTAATGCTGTGGGAGGGAGGGTGGTGGCGATGTTTTCTGACTGTGTGTGGCCACCTTTTATTGACTGCACTCAGCATACCAGCTTAGTGGTTCGCTATAGTGAACACAAATGTAGATACTTATATATAACGTGTGTATAGAGGGTATAAACAGCAAGAGAAGGTTTGGAGCCGCCATTTTGGTGAGGGCGGTGGCGTCGTCTGCACGACGCCACCGTGCAGACGACGGTGTTGTTTACTGGTTACCACGATGGTCTTTGGGCACCATACCAGTTTATTTGTACAAGTATGGTGAATAAAACAGGTAGATATTTATTTATAATGTGTGTATATAGCGTAATAACACCACACAGTATTGTTGGAGGAGAAATATTAGTGCGTTTGGCCTTGAGGGAGGCAGCCATCAGCTGACTGTGTTAGGTCCTATGTCTTTGTGACTTTACTCACCATACAAGCTTAGATGTACAGTTATTGTGAACAAAACATGTAGATACTTATATATACCGTCTGTATATAGTGAATTATAGCAAAAACAGTATTGTGGGAGGAGAATGTGGGCGAGTCAGATGACTGGAGGGAGGGCGGGAGTGGCTGGCTGGTACACGGCGGTCACTCCTCGTTACTTTTTGACTCATAATAGCTACTTAGTGGTTCGTTATAGTGAACAAAACATGCAGATACTATATATATAACCTGTGCTTATAGTGTAATAACCGACAAAGTATTTGTTCACTGATTGATGAACATAACTGAATCAACAATATGCACACCATATTTTTGAGTACAGCAATGATTCACTCATTTTATTATATAAATATATCAAACTACACACTATTGAATAATATTACAGCAAAAAAACTATGAAACATCAATCAGAGACATTGAAATAATTAGGTAATTATCTCTTTGTGGCAACTCTGGCCTGACAGCTGGCGAGCAACAGACCGCCTGGGACGCATGCTGAGTCAGCGCCTATAATTTGCCAGACTTCCCCGCCCTATAGCGGGCAATATATGGCACTTACGATTTTTTTATTATTTTTCCCGTGATCAGTGAACACAAATTAACAGGTTAGGAAGAAAAAATAATTTTTTTTTTTTTTTCAAAATGACATGCGCCTGTGCGGATAGCAGGATATTAGACCCCGAGCATGTTACGGGTTAAATAAAGACTTGTTATTGTGTCAAGGGTTATATTATATTGCTTGTCTGTATTAATGTATATATGATAATGATAATGTTTATTTAGGTAAGGTACATACATACAAGAGATTTTACAAAATTGGATAGATTTATAGATAGAGCTAGTACATACAATGCCTAAAGCCACTATTACGCAAAGTGTTTCGGGCAGAAACACTTTGTATATATATTTACAATATATATAATACGTAATATATATTATTTATATATAATAGTAATAGTAATATTTATTAATAGTAATATATTACTATTTATATTTATAGTAATATATAAGAAACGTAATATATATTTACAGTACCTAAAAGGGGTACCACCTCTGGTGCAAGTGTAGGGACCCATAGCCTCGGAGAAGAAAATAATGAGTACTCAGTACTGGTGAGAGAGGGATGCCTATACTGTATATTTACAGTATATGTAATGTTTTTGTTTATTTGATATATTTCAGACCCTTAGTACAATATATGCAAGATCTTGGTGGGGAGGGCGAAGTGTTGCAGCTGGCATGGCGGATTGTCAATGACTCCTTACGCACTGATGTTTGCCTACTTTTTCCACCTTATGAAATTGCTCTCTGTAAGTTGAAAGGTTTTAAAACTTTTTGGTAGCTTATTCTGTGGCTATAGTGATAGTAATTCTTATCTGTATAAAGTACAGTATTTTAACAATAAAATTGGGCAAATTTCCTGGATTTTGAAAATTCTGTAGTGCTTGATAAGACGGAAATTGTTGAATAAAACATAAAAGAAATGTATTTTAAATTGATTTTGAATAGATTTTTAATATTTACAGCCTGTATTCACATGGCATGTGTGGTTCATCAAAAAGACTGCAAACAGTGGTTTGCAGAATTAAACACGGACTTGGATCGCATCATGGAGATAACCCGCTATATATTGAATCTCTACGATCTTTGGAAGTCATACGATGAGCGGAAAGAAATCCAAGGATTGCTGCAGAAGATGCCTAAACCCAATACCCAGTCAGTTCCTCGGTGATTAGAGCCAAATATATATGAAGTCTGATGAAGATGACAGTAGAGCCTGGTCATTCAAGTGAAGACTTCATATCAGATAAGAGGATGATTAAACTTTAAAAGTTTTCCTTTAAAACAAATTTTTAGTATAGTATTATCTATTGCTATTGTTTCTCTGATCTTAATTGCAAATTTATTCATTTTGTTTTCTATTTCTAATGACTATTAGTAAATGCTGGTAGAGTATTTTTTTAATTGCAAATGAGGAATATTCATTGCACTCACCACTACTTTTAACTACATATTGGCACTGTAATTACATGAACATGATCTATGTGCGATTTAGGTTTCTACCTGTCCTCATCGCACAGCTCCTTTAATTATGGGAGATCCTGTTAGCAAACCTTCTGACTTTAACATCCTTTGTGCTGTTATTTCATTTACTTACCTTGCACATTGCTACCAAGGTTGTCTTGTTTATGTGCACTTCAGCAATGGATTTATTGGTATAAAAGAGCACATGTTTTCTGTGGGGTGCCTTGTCGGCTCTCTGGAGCTATTGGACTGATATTAGCTAATATTAGTACGACGCTTCAGTCATATGGCGTTGTCATGCCTACCTTGGACCACTAGCCAGAATATTACTAATATTAGCTAATACCAGTCCAATAGCTCCATGGAGCTGACAGGGCTCTACCCAGAAAATGGTGTTTCATGACATTCAACGCTGGTTTTTCCTTTATGGCTTGAAGCTGTTAGGATGAAGCTTCAGTAAGTTCTTGTTATGCAATTCCTGCTTTTTTGTTCTATAGTTTGCATTAGCTTTCTCCTACCTTGAGGTGATATCTGCAAATGTTTATAAAATGGATTATGTTTATCTAGGTAAACCATATACATATAACAAGAACTGCATGGATCTGAAGAATGACATCAGTATACCCTTACCCAGAGGAATATCCCACTCAGATAATCCAGCCTGCCTTTTCATTATATAAGTTATAAGATATTTGCCTATGGGGCACCATATCACAGAACCTTGTGGCAGCGTAGACATATACAGTTCACTCGCACAATTATTTCTAGCTTGATCTTCATCATCCTATCATTAAAATCTCTTGGGTTAGACAGGCTGTGCCTTCTCACTCCATGTTGGTAGTTCCATGACAAAGCCCATGGTTTCCAAGTGGTCTCTTGTTGAATTTCTTAGTATCTTCTCCATTACATAGTCAAAAACTTTGTGCTCTCTAAAACATGGACCCTGTAGTTAAGTAGTTCCTATCTCTCATTATTTTTAACCCTTGTGCAGCAGCTATTGAAAAATAATCATGCCTGCCTATGCACAAAAAAAATCTAATTATAGAATTATTAATTTATATGCAAAATTTAAGAAAAACACAAAAAATAAGTGAATATTTATGGTTTTATTGGGTGGAAATGCTCTGGAAGGTCGCATGGTGGCTGTCAACGCCTCGTGCTCGACTTTGCTGACACTTCCTGTGTTATTCTCCCATGTTTCACCACTTGTTTTTCTTTATTTACAAGTGTGTGTGTGTGTTGAATAACTTGATAAATCACATCATTCACTAACACATGATAATGTTTTAAATATTGATTGGTTTACCTGGTTGTGAGATTTTTCTCTACGCCTACCTCCCTTAGGAGGTGGACTACAAGTTTAAAGGCTGCTCTTGGCAGTTAAGCATGAGTCCAATAGAAAAAGGAGAAGCGGGAGCAAACCGCCAGGCTTCCACCAGCAGGGGTGAAAACCTGTCCACATAGGCCGCTGGTTCCTCCTAGTTAAACATGATGTTAAAACCAATAAAGGGTAACCGACGGGTTCTCACAATCAAATTTTATATTTGATGGAGCGCTATGAATTGGAATTCGAATTCCCAAGAGCACAGCCGTCATATCAAAGATCAAAATAACAATATTCAATACATCAGAACATGGGTGTGGCACAGAATAGTTGAAGGTTGACATCAAAGACCGTTTTTCAAAAATAAACAATTTATTAATAACAAAAAGACTAGACTACTACATTATCGAGTTTACATTTACGTTAATATCCATCCAGTGGCACTATAACCAACAGCTAACTAGCAACCCTTGCTTTGTGGCTGCATACTGAACTAACCTGAACACAGGTGTGCCCACTGACGACGCAATATTGCAAATCAAAGAAAATATCACAGACTAAGTTACACCACAGCGAGTGATTTATTACGTTAATGTCCATCCAGTGGCATTTGCAACACAGCTATTCAACAGCCCCTCGAGAAATGACAGCAGGCTCCATCCTGCTGACACTTCGGCTGACACATGAACTAACTGAACAAAAGAAGTATCCACAGATGACACAAGCAAGCAATCAATAGTGACACGGCTTCAATAGTGTCAGCTACTCTAATCACGAGCTTAAGGTCCTCCCGCCCAACAAGAGCGACCCCCGTAACTAGGTGGGTAGTCTAACAGTGACTCCCCCCTATCACAACTAAAGTGAACAAAGTCAGGCAAGGTGGGATTCTGGGACACAGCTCCACTCATTCCTAAGTTACTTTACCCTTGTCACTAGACGATAACCAAAAGCAATTGCCTAATCAATTACAACATTGATTATGTGAATATGATGGAAATTGACTGATCACAGCAGTCAGCAACAAAGTACTACTTAATCACAACCAATTGTCTCTCGCTAGACAACACCATGATGGTACTCTACGTTAACACAAGTCATCTTGTCACAATAACTCAACTCTTATTACATCACACTTGACTCGCCTGCAAGTATTCATGAGTAATTCTTAATAAGGTCAAACGGACCACTAATTACATCCGATTGAGTTACGTTAACTAAGCCTACCCCAAGTGGGTGGCTTCTCAACAGTCTGTGTCATTAATTACTTTCTATGAGTGCTAATTACCCTAATTAACCTCGAGCAATTAATTGTCACCAGGACCGATAATTAATCATACATAAATATGTCTCACTCCGCACTGCCTAAGCAGTCTCATCAAAACACTGTGATTCACGGAAGAGGAGTTAATTACTAATTNATAAGTGAAGTATATTTGCATCAGCTATGTATGAACATGTGTTTCTAGATGTTATGATGATTATATGGTATTATTTTCAAACTTGCTCCGGTTAATTGTATCATTGCTCCAGCTGGGCACACGCCACTGTAACCCACTTAGGCATTTGAGGTATGTTTACACTGTTCACCTGTACCTTGTATTGTGTACCTGTACCTTGTATTGTGTACCTGTACCTTGTATTGTGTACCTGTACCTTGTCACTGCACATTCAGGACACTGTACACCTTCATTTAGAGACGTGACACCTATACAAGTTGCCACACACCCTGACAGCTGTGTTTTACAGGTCTGTGGTTCAGTCCTGAATTCGAATTGCACGAAGTTGCATCAAGACGTGTCAGAAGGTGGTGACGGGCAGCGTGACGCTTAAGGTGTACAAGGGCAACGGTAAGTGGTTCCTGTAGTAGTGGCTGTGTTTGGTGGTGTGGCTGTGTTTGGTGGGGGTGGTTGTGGTGGCTGTGTTTTGTGGTGACTGTGTTTGGTGGGTGGTGGATGTGGTGGTTGTGGTGGCTGTGTTTGGTGGTGGCTGTGGTGGTGGTGGTGGGTGTGTTTGGTGGTGGATGTGGTGGTGGTGGTGACGTGAAGGCTACCAATGGTGGTGACTGGAGAAGGCAGCCAGTGGTGGTTGATGATAGGTGTAATATTAACATGGTGAAAAAGCATAGTATAGACATCCAGTGTATTACGTATAAAGTACAGAATTATTACCCTAACATTATATAGTTTAACCCTCGCCTTAACAACTTTCAGAAAGTGACATTAACAAGTAACAGATTATCATTAAGAAGAGGACAAAACAGTCTCCTGCATAGTGTGGCAAACATCATGTTGCCACATATCTTGCCACTTTGGAACAGTATTAAGTGAAATATATAGATATATGCACAAAAAAGATGTTAATTTTATATCTGCATGCATGAATAAATATTACAGCATATACACAAAATTATAACTTACGGGGGGGACTTCCAATAAGCCGCTGGCTTCCTGTCTCTACCATCGAGGCTACTAGAAATGGTTGAACTCAGGTAAATTCAGATCAAATGTGTTCGTAAGTGTCTTATAGCCTTAGTAGCAAGATACAAAATTAACGCATATGGTGACATTGGTACAGTGTACGTGCTGGGAAGAGAGGCTCCCGTGTCGCTGTACAACCAAGAGCTGGTCTCCATGGACGTCCAGGGGAACTACGACCCCAGCGACGCCAAGGGCTTCATTCGGATCAACGCTCTCCGCCTCATCGAACACCAGAGGCTCAAGGAAGAGATGGAGTCCGCCAGTTAACCATTGCACTGCGCACTAACGGACAGAGAGAAGATCGACTCAGATTGCTGATTGATCGATGAGTGAGGTCGAACTGGTATTGACCAGATGTTTAAACAAGTGCTGGACTTGTTACTTGGTGTTGAGTTGGGAGTGAACACAAGCCTAGGATGCAAATTGGTTAGTTATAGAGAACTAGAGATAGTCATGGCGAGCAAGGACAAGTTAGCGGTCACCGTGGGGGGTGGAGATCAACCAATGGTAGACATACTACTGGTACAGTGATGTACCGATGTACAGAATATCACCTCCCGAGCGACAATGAACCGGAGGTCAAACTAATAGGACACATGGGACGGAATTCTCTATTGTAAAGTCCTAAAATTGTTGAGCGAGCTTTGATTTGGTCGTAAAATACCAATATAATTTTTTGTTAAGAGTTAGTTTAGTTTAGTTCATTTATTATGCACCCCATACCCATCTTGTGGGCGGTAGTGGAAAGGGTTACAGAGCTCAGGGCTCTGTAATGGGCTCAGGGACTGAACCCCACAATTCATTTAGCTAAGCAAGTTACAATCTTGATGAGCTAGTTACAAAATTCAATATAAGTCGTCACATCAACAATGGGTTCGAGATCGACCTCAAGTACAGGTTCTAAATTAAGCAACTGACATATGTGGAGAGCTAGTGTCAAAATTTATATGTTTGTCCTGCACACCGCCTCCCATCCAGGGCAGCGGTGGATAGGTTACAATCACTCAGTTACTACCTACAGTTAGCAAACTGGGGATATTTGGCTAAAATTTCTGGTAGCAGATCATTTTGAATGAAATATTTACACATCGCTGGAACATTGGTTATAGAATTGTCTCTAAATTCACGTTTAAGATAAGCCATATTCTCCCTTTTTTTTAAGAAGTAATTCTTTGCCATTCTTTATATAAAGAGAAATCTTTATTGTCAGTTGAAAAGCTGAAAATGGTAACAGTTCTCTAATTCCTTCATATGATTTACTACAACAATTTTGTTAAGTATAGGAGTTGTTTGTCAAGCACATTAAACACTCATGTTTATTCTGTCCGGTGTTTTGCTTCCTTACATGCCAAACAGGTGATCACTAATTCCACAATAACCACAATGAAAGCCTACAAAATGGTAACTCCAAGCTGTCACCGCATCACAGTATGATATATTACGATATTAATATTCTCTGCACCAGTATCTATCGTAAAATGTTATGTCTTATCACATTAAGTTTTTTCGAGCTTTGATGTATACACTTGGGATTTTATGGTCTGCTGTTAATAAAATATATAATCACCGTCGAGTTTGTTTACCCTTGAGAGTTAGGCTGTCTCCAGCACAGTTTTGTATACAGAATACTAATGTAAAGTGTGTTAATAGACTTTTGATATAATCCCAACATTGCTCTTACCTTATCTCAGTTTACTAGGAGTAGTGGCAGGCGGTGCCTGGGGTGCCTCCCCGCCCCAATCCTCCGGCACTTTCCATTCCACCCCCTCTTCTTTTCCCATATATCCAAGTTTATCGATATCCAAGTTTAATTCTAACAGTTGCAACGTCACGCTGTCTGGTGGACGTTTTGTGTTGCTCTTCGAGTGTTAGTGATTGATCTTGACAGCCCTAATTGTTTTAAGTTGCATGGTTTTAACACCAGTCACTGTGATACCTAGATTTAGTTCATCTTCATCAGAGTTCTCTTCTGATGACACATTAATTTTAGGGATATGTTTGAAATTCGAAGATTATATACTGCAGTGTTGAATACTGACTAGAAGCATTGCAAGGGCATCAACGTCATCATGTTTAATGAACCTATCTGCAGCAGCCTCCCGCTGGTCAGTGGCAGGAAGAGCAGTTACTCTAAAGGGCAGAAAGCACGTATGTATATATATTTTTTTAGTATAAAGAGTTATATATTAATATGTTTAAAAACAAGAACCATATATAAAGATAGCACGAAAAATCCACTAGACAGTGTGTCATTGTAATTGCCAGAATTAGGATGGGATATCTATTTATGGCAGGTGGCTGCAGGTAATGAATCCCACTATGGTGAACATTCCAATTGTAAGCTGTGTGAACAACAGCCGGGGATATACTCTCCAACACTATATCTGTGAGTGTCCTGTTACCAATGATATCAGACCAAATGGTATGAGTTACTTTCAGCTCTGTGACTACTTCATATACACATGAATATTGGAAAAAATTATTGTGCTCTACCCAGGTTTTGCTATAGTGCTGGTAATAGATGCGGCCTGTGAGATGGGGATATTAGAAGAAAGCTAATTTTTAGCTACACTCCGCAATCCTTCACTGGGCTGGACGGTAGAGCAAAGGTCTTGCTTCATGCAGGTCGGCGTTCAATACCCAACCATCCAAGTGGTTGGGCGCCCTTCCTTTCCCTCCGTCCCATCCCAAATCATTTATCCTGATCCCTTCCAAGTGCAATATCGTCGTAATTAGCTTGGTACTTTCCCCCCTGATAATTTATTCCTTCCCTCCGTAATCATTCATACAAAATAGGGTATAACACAGCACATTGCTGTGTATCCCTAAGTTTGTTAAAAAAAAAAAAACTGGTTGGGAACTTTGACCCAGCACTGACTAGTTTGTTTGAAATGTAATATATTTTGTATAATTGAACTGTTTAAAAAGGTTCTCACATTTTGATTAATTAATCAGTAATACTAATTTCATAATTTTTAAAATATAAAATGATACTTTTGAGAAATTCTTTAAAAATATATTTAGACCATCGCTTCGGTAAATACTGTTGTAGCCGACCCAAAACATCAGTCTGCCGTTGGCCGTAGTTTTCGCTAGTACTTTTTCTATCAAAACATACATCATGGCTGGTAATTTCTGGCAAAGTGCTCACTAGTAAGTGTTCAATAACCAGTAGATGAGTTAAATTATTTGAATTTCTTTGGAATTTATTCATGTTTCTGTAGGGTTTTCATATTTTAGTCCTAATGTAACTGTTTGGTTCGCCTCGCACAATTCAAATTGTAAATTGATATTAGATAATTGGTTAAGCTATGGTAGTGATAAAATTGAAGTTCATGGCTCATTAATGGTTTCATATTAGCGAAAAAGTTAAACCTCCCTGTCTTGGGTGCTAGTGGAGGCTTGGGTGGGGGATGGGGTGGCCTTCCCGTAAACCCATCTACAGTACTAACAGAATCGGTAGTTGGGATTGTTCTCACCTTAATCAAATATCCTGGGGGTTGAATCCCAGGCATGACAGAAATGGTTGGAAATGTTATCTTTCACCAAATGCCTCGGTTCACTTAGCAGTAAATAGATACCTGGGAGCCAGTCGACTGTTGTGGGGGTTTCATCTCGGGGAAGGTCTGGCTGCCTGTCCTAGAGGCAGTACTCTAGACCGGCTTGAGTCCAGAACTGTGTGATCTGAATTTTGGATGTGTCACTGTTCTAGTAATAGGAGCGTCAGGCTGCCTCGTGAAAGTGGGTTTTGAGGTACTAATGATGATTGTTTTATATCCAGTGTCTTCTCTTTAGCATTTATCCTCCATGTTGAAATAGTTATGGGATAATTGCTTTATAAACCATGTTAGTAGGAACCAGATACAGTATTTTGGTTCAAAATACTTCATCAAACATGCACATGTGAATATGTTTATGATACAAATAATTTTTTAGTCAACAGTGGCTTTTGGATAGTCAAGACCTAATACAAGAGCGTCGGGCAGACTTGGAGGTACTTACTGAGGAGGAGTATCATAAAGTTATGATTTTCTTTGCCAATTGTAAGTCACTACAGTATTTTGTTTCATCTCAAATATTGTACTATTATAAATGACAAGAGTTTGCATATGCCTTTGAAATCACATTGGCTTTTGGTGAATTACATACATTGTTTATAAGTCACTCATTACAGTACTTAAAAAAAAATTGACTGATTCATGTTTCTGTTAATGTATAAAAAACTGATTAAAAGAGTTAAATGAGGAAAATACAATTTTTAGGAAACTGATTAAATGAGAGGATATTTAAAAGTTTTTAGACTAAAGTATAAGTATACTAATGAACACTGGATTGTAAAAGTGAAATGCATTATGTGAACAAATACCATATGTTTCAGGATTTATCCCCTCAAAGAGTATCACATCAACTCTTATATAGTCGGCAGGAGAGCACAGCAATACCTGTGGTTTGTGGGTATTGCATTATGTCCTAGAGCAGCAAGAGTTCATAAGCAGATGATGAGTCACAATAACGTGGCTGAAGAATGTTGACCAAACCACACACTAGAAATTGAAGAGACGATGACTGAGTTGAGGTGCCTGAGCAATGAGGAAAGATTGAAGCAAATTGACCTTGCAACACTGATAAAGAGGTGGAATTTAATGCGACACGATAACAGTATATAAAAGATTCTAAGTGGAATGGAAAAATAGACTAAAATAACGTTTAAATCAAGAAACGGTAGAACATTAGTAATAGATGGAGAGAGATAAATAATATAAATCACTTCTTCAGTGTTAGGCGTGTCAATAAGTAGAATGTTGGCTACCTTACCTTGTGGTTACCTTGCCATGATTCCGGGGCTTAGCATCCCCGCGGCCCGGTCCTCTACCAGGCCTCCTCATTGCTGGACTGGTCAACCAGGCTGTTGGACGCGGCTGCTCATAGTCTGACGTATGAATCACAGCCTGGTTAATCAGGTATCCTTTGGAAGTGTTTATCAAGTTCTCTCTTGAACAATGCGAGGGGTCGGCCAATTTTTAAACCCCTTATGTGTAGTGGAAGCGCGTGACTAGGCTTCAATAGCCTAATCTAATTACAATTCTAAAGTCGCCACGAAACCCCAATAATTTAACCAGCAATAAATGCTGGCCCTTTTTTGCTTACCACTCTTTTTCTTTTCTCTTCGACCATTGCTTACCTTCGAAAAACAGGTTAGTAGCAGCTGTAGTTCACACTACAGCCACGCGCCGGCGCTGGAGGGTATAAAGTATAGAATGTTGGGCGTGAGAATTCTAGGCGTGTGTTGGACGCCGTGGAGAGAGGACCTCCCGCTGCTGATTCCGTCATCGCCCTCACTGGCTGCCAATTGTGAATCTAATCTACCTTCATATATTTGTAAGTATAAAGGCCTAA
>WNGS01000337.1:8871125-8890790 GCA_020271785.1 Procambarus virginalis | reverse complement strand
CAGGAGGGAGAGAACACGCACTGTAACGGAACAATAAGTTATTTATTATATAGATAGAGTATAAGGCAGTATATCAGGATCACTATAGCTAGAGGTGGGGCGTTATTAGTATAATACATTATTATGTTCATTCTGTGAGGGGTAGTGCACCCTATGTTCATCATGTGAGGGTTGGTGCACTCTGCCCATCATGTAAGGGGTAGTGCACCCTATGTTCATCCTGTGAGGGGTAGTGCACTCTATGCCCATCCTGTGAGGGGTAGTGCACCCTGTGTTCATCCTGTGAGGGTGGTGCACCCTATGCCCATCCTGTGAGGGGGGAACTGAACTGAAATACAGGACAACATCCTCATAGGGCGAGCTGGAAGTGGGTACAACTAAAAAAAACCGGTGAGAGGAAATGACGAAGTCGCAGAAATAGTGCCAGGACTTGGCCCAGCTGCAAGCAGATAACTGATGATAAACAAACTTCACAACAGACAGCGAGGTACAGTCGTAGGGGGCGCTGGGTGCAATTCAATTACATTTCTTGCGTCTTTAATCTTCCTAAAATTCTCTGTCTTCATCTCGTGTTTTCTTTCTTTCTTTTATCTTATTTCTTCGTCAGTCTGCTCCTGTTTTTGGTTTAACTTCGTGTCATGATTATGCAGGCTTCGTCAAGGAAGAGTTGATGGGAAGTGTCAGGTGCCTGGTTTTGGTGAAGAATGATAACATTGTAGGCCTCGTGAAGATCATTTGCGTCGCTTAATTTCTGTGAAGGAGTAGTGCACTGTATACAAATACTGTGAGATTGGTAGTGCACTGTATACTGTGAGGAATAGTGCATCCTATAATTATGGGTTTTCTGTGTCCCATCCCTTTATGCAAGTAAGCTTCAGGATGGTTGTAACCCATGCGAGTGAGCTTCAAGTTTAACCTAACCACCGTTGGGTTGTTAATGAATAAAAAACACTTTACACATCATTCACAACTTATGAATTTTCTAACTATTCTCGGTCAATGTCTCCTGGCAGGTGTTACAATGAGTGTCTCCCGTGGCAGGTGTTATAATGTCTCCCCTGGCAGATGTTATAGTGAGTGCCTCCCTGGCAGGTGTTACAATGAGTGTCTCCCCTGGCAGGTGTTACAATGAGTGTCGAGGGAGGCACCGTGGTGCTGGCGTACTCCGGCGGCCTCGACACCTCGTGTATACTGGTCTGGCTGCGGGAACAAGGCCTCCAGGTGGTCGCCTACCTGGTGAGTACCGAGCCCCAGGGGCGGGAAGATGAACTATTAAGTTCTGACAGATGGTAATGTAACTCATCATATATAAAGCTGATGCATGCTGGGACATTCGATAATACCTACACCATGCGTGTCCTCTCCCTTAGGCAGACCTGGGTCAGGACGAGGACTTCGAGGAGGCCAAGAAGAAGGCAACGAAACTTGGAGCCAAAGAGGTAAGCTGAAATGTTATGTGTTCAGGTGAAGCTGTAGCGAGTTGCGGTCACAAGTTGCACCTGCGGTCATGAGCTGCGGTTTCGAACCGCAGTAACGAGCACTAAAACTACTTAATCCCTTAAATTTTTCATTGTAGTGCCAGTACAGCACAGTGCTGTTCAACTACGCTATGTTTGCAGGTGATCAGTTCTTTCATTATTTATCCGTGGTGGCAGGTGGTGGTTGCGGACCAGAGACGGGAGCTAGTGGAGGACTTCGTGTGGCCAGCTGTGTCGGCTGACCTCATCTACGAGGACCGCTACCTGCTGGGCACAGCGCTCGCCAGGCCCTGCATCGTCAGCGGCCTCGTCCGTGTCGCCACCAGGGTGGGCGCAGGTGAGGTGTTGGTCCTCCTTCAGGTTAGAGACGCAGTGTCCTTAGTTTGGAGTGTTGGGGTACTCGGAAGAGAGGTTTGGGAGTCCTCAGTGTGCTGTGTTCTTCAGGATGGAGGCCCAAAGGTAAACGAATTACCGCCTCAAGTATCTAACAACCGCCAGTATCTAACCGTACGGTTAGATACACAGTATCTAACCGTACTAGATACGGTTAGATACTGTGTATCTAACCGTACGTTGTCCTGACGAGATACACAGTAGGTCTATGTTCACTAGCCTCCAGCCCAAGCACAACTCTCACATATTTTCTCTGCTGATGGTATTATACATGTAAATAATTCACTAAACGCCTAATATGAGAAAGTTATGTTATTGACGTTTATTTTGAAAATAAGGTATTTTTCTGTAATTGACAACTTAAAAAGATAACTTTCTAGAGGTAAGAAATTTGTATATTTGAATGTTGATGTGTACATTGACCACGGTAGGTGTTGGTCATGCACGCTTCCCTTGTGTGTTGCAACAACAGTGTTTTCTGCTGGCTGCAAGGGGACTTCAAGCTGAATCCCGGCTAGGCTACGATCACCACACTTTAGTTTATACATAATACACGAGGCGACAACTGGGAGCAGCAGTATCTGAGCCTGATGCTCAAAACTAAATTTACTACACGAGGCTCGCGTGCCCAAGGACAGAGAGACTTGGTCACGTTTCAGACTTATATAACTTTCATTCAGTTATATACAAGAAGATACATTGAGAACGTACATACATTGGGTATATGTATGTACGACCCAGCAGGTTTTCTTCCTATTGGGGAATGTTGTACATGCTGCTATGGCGGTAGGTCCACTCACAGAATGAGTGGCGCTGCCTAATAAACTCGCCCCTCGGGGCAAAATTAAAAAAAAATCTTATGAAAGTTAGTAGTTGGCCTATGGGGGATCTCTATAAGCCTAATAGGCCTGCTATTCCAGACAACAAGAGACCGTTGGAGGACAACTTGTTATTTAGATAAATACTGTTGAATCCTGGTTCCTTTAATATATAATTATATTGCAGTGTTTGAATTCCTTGCAGGATACATAGCCCACGGCGCCACTGGCAAAGGCAACGATCAGATTCGGTTTGAACTGGGTTGCTCCGCTCTCTGCCCGGCCCTCAAGGTCAGTACCACCCGGCCACCCCCACTCCCGCCTGAACTAGTATGAGCTGCATTGTGAACAGCTGTGTGTGTGTGTGTGTGAGTACTCACCTATTTGTACTTACAGGATCGAGCATTGACTCTTGGATCCCGCCTTTCCAGCTATCGGTTGTTTACAGCAATGACTGATAGGGAAATGGGACTCCTGTCCCATTTCCCTATCATACCTAGTCTTAAAAGTATGAATAGTCTTTGCTTCCACAACCTGTTCCCCAAGTGCATTCCATTTGTGTGTGTGTGTGTGTGTGTGTGTGTGTGTGTGTGTGTGTGTGTGTGTGTGTGTGTGTGTGTGTGTGTGTGTGTGTGTGTGTGTGTGTGTGTGTACTCACCTATTTGTGCTTGCGGGGGTTGAGCTTTGGCTCTTTGGTCCCGCCTCTCAACTGTCAATCAACTGGTGTACAGATTCCCGAGCCTACTGGGCTATATCATATCTACATTTGAAACTACATTTGAACATTTGTGTTCGTGTGTGTGTGTGTGTGTGGGTGGGTGTGTTTTGCCGTTTTTTTTAGCCTTCACCTTGTCTGCACCTTGCATAGTATTCTTCTGTAACGCCAATCTGTGTTACATTGTCGCAGTTTACTAGTGTGAAGATGTTAAACTTTATTAAAGAAGTGTGCTGTAAATATGTAATTATATAGATATGAATCATCATTAACCACCATTGTCAAGGTATCCCTGTTTCACGGGGAGTGGCAGAGGGAAGGCACGTATTGGCAGCCCGGTAGAGCCTGTCTGGCAACAACTACCCAATTGCCTCGTCAGCAAGAATAAATACGCTGAACACATCCACTTCTCGGTGTATATACGCTGACGGTTTACGTACAGCCGTAAACTATATTCAGGACCAAAGTATACATGCTACTTGGTCTTCCAACTGGAGGCACGGCCTTAGTAATCCTCCAGAGGTTCATAGCCAACACCCCAATTGTTACTTCCACTACCACCCGTGGCGAAGTAGTCAGCGCAGTCTCGTCACAACCCAGAGGTTCCGAGCTCGATTACCACGATCCGTACAGATGCGTTTGGTCACGTTTCCTTTCACCTGATGCCTCTGCTCACCTAACAGTGCATAGGTTCCCTAAAGTTACAGAACTGTTGTTGATTGCATTCTGGGGAAGATCAGTCATTGGTCAAGGTCAGAGGGTTCTTAACAACTTTACGATTACAAACGCCCCCCCCCCTCCCTCCCTCCGCCACCTCAATTACCCATCATGTCCCCATTTTGTTTTGGTTCCCGGCTAAGAATCCTTAGTCTAGGGGAGAGGTTGATAAGCCTAAATGTATACTGTGTGCTGAGGCCTCCTGTGCCAGTGAGTGGAAAGGTGCAGGGAGCTCCTTGTACCACTACGACGCCCTGGCGTAGTAGTGGAGTACAAGTTACAGGCACTCCTGGGACCTACTGTAGTATACTGTACAGGTCCTCTTCTCTGAAGAAGTAAGGAAGCAGAATAGTAATTATGAGTGACACACGACATATCAGGTACCACGACACCTGCAACCATCCCGTTCTTGGTTGACATCCCGTCAACCATCCCATGAGGTGACACCCTAACTTGTCCCTCCCGCCCAAACGAGAAGATGCTCATCTACCCCAAATTTTGTGTTAGGCCCGAGGCCAAAAAAACAAAGACACTCGTTCATTCACCATATTGTTACCTTATACAGCGTCGAGGAGAAACAGTAAGCATCACCATTCTCCAGCAGCACGAGAGTGCTTCACACAATTAGTTGAGTTGATACTTATCCTGTGAGCGGTAGCGCAAAAAGGATTGCAGAGGGTACAAAGGGTCATTATCAGACCTCAACGGAGATTTTTATATTAACAATTTCTTCTATCCTTCACACCTTATAATTATAATGTCGTCTAGTTGCAGAGAATGTTCTATTTCAAGAGCTATATATATACAGTTAAGACCTACAATTACTGTATAATGATTATCACTAATACGTAATTGAAATTGAATTGAAATTGAAATAAGTTTATTGAGGTAAAATACACACACAGAGATGAGGTAGCTCAAGCTATTCTCACCCCGTTCAGTACATCGTGTTCATACATATATAGGCACACATCACAAACAATAAACATATTGCCGACCATTCTGAGAGATAAACATACAATTCCTCCTTTACACAAGTAGTATGGTATCAGATGCACACACAAATACTTTTATGACTTAGGTATTTACGTAATTGTTAACAGAACTGGGTTTACAGTGCTTGAGTTGTTGTGATGCCGTGGAAGATGCGCGCGCATCACTTTCTTATTAAGGGTAATTAACACCGTTGTTTAAGTACGTTTATTGAGATAATAAAATACGTCTCAAAATGATAGAGTAGCTTAGGCTATTTCTACCCGTTGTGGGTCTAGTTAGGACTTGGAAGGGTGATCACGCGGACAGCCTCGCCTTTGGCTACGGTAGCTTGATACGCCTAATAGGCTTCGTGTCTTCGACAAAGGTTGATTGATTTATAAAGATTAAGCCACCCAAGAGGTGGCACGGGCATGAATAACCCGTAAGTGGTAGATTTTTTTTTGTTTGGTAAATGTATACTGTGTGCTGAGGTCGCATTTAATCGTCAAGCTGCTATCGCGGGGGAGGATACTACGTGACAGTATTTATGAGGGTGTCCAGCTGCTGGACACCTTTTTTGACCAGAAGAGTGGCAGTGTTGATGGCTTCAGGGTAGTTCTGCAAGATTCGGGGACTCTTAAAGCTCTTCTAAGGTCGTTGGTTGCTTGACATTCCAGTAGATAGTAAAGTAGTGGCTTTTCTGTGATTGTCAGAAGATGCATATTCCCTCTGTCTGGGTTCACCAGTCTCCCAGTTGCATCTGTAACCTAGACGTAGTCTATATAACCGAATTGCTATTTCCCTGTGGATTCCTTTCCTGATATTTAACCTTTCTAACTTGGTGGCCTGAAGATACCATATTGCAGAGGGCGAACCTTCTGCTACTCTCTGGTGTAAATGGGCGGTATACGACAAATGTATACCTTACCCTGCTGTATACAGCACAAATACATTCAGCCCTCCTCCTCACTACAAATTGGTTTCACCCAGTCTAGCTCCTCAGCCTTCCATACATCCTGCTCCTCACTCTCGCTCCCCGTACCCCCCCCCCAACACACACGTCAGAGAAAAAACTTGCCGTTAAACTCTAAATACGTACAGTACGAGTATTCACTACTATCACCCCTTTTTTATTAAAAAAGAGGTGTATTAGATATTAATATAAATATATAATATGATGATGATAATTCAGTTTGATTTAACTTCCACACCTCATGTATGCCAAGTGGAGCCTTGACTAAACGATTCTTCCGCCAGATTATCTCCCCGTGGAAGGACCCGGCCTTCTACGAGCGGTTCCCAGGTCGTCAGGAGCTGTTCGAGTACGCCAGGAAGAACGACATTCCCCTGCCTGTCACCCCGAAGTCGCCCTGGAGCATCGACGCCAACTTGATACATATCAGGTACCAGGGGGCAGCCTAGTACCTGATATGCCTTCCTCCTTGTTGTGTATCCTTGTGTGTGCTGTCTACTTCATTTGTTATACATTCCATACCCATCCTGGAGTCGTATAGTGAGTTTACCACGTCCTGTGAGTGGTATAGTGAGCTTCACACTTCCTGTGAGTGGTATAGTGAACTTGACAAATAATACTCAGGAATGAATCCCAAGATTGTTAGGCTAAGCAATTTAGAACATCAGGACATAGTTAATAGTTAACATATACATCAAAATGTATATAACATACGTCTATTCAATTCTGTAAAACTGGTGACATTTACTAACATGGCAGTGTCAACATGACATGGTCTTCACAACATTTATCCTCCATGTGTTCTTGATGCGTATTTAGTACATAAGCAACTTCCATCATTTTTATTTTATTATTGTTATTAACACAGGTAAGATGCATTTTTATACTGCCCCCAGAGTTTGTGCAACTAAGACCCCCTAACGTGGCAGGATGGGTTGTCCTGCAAAGAAATGCTAGCAATCGCAAACCCTGGATAGAATATAACATCCTCAAGAACACGGTGATGTACAAAGTGACGACAAAAACCTCTAATCATGTTAAACCGCCAGGTTTCAAAGGAGTCAAATAACTGGACTTTGCATGAGATAGCATTCAGAAAATTAATAATTGGAACCTTTATGTTAAGCGATCTGGTCATTATTGTTCTTGTTATCTTATAAAGTGAGGTTCTTAAGGGGTTGAAACAGACCTTGAATAATATAAAGTTACTACTTCTAGTTTTTTTACAGTATTGGTTGATAATTGTAGTGGAGGCAGGTGTTAGGCTTGATAGTGTGTGTGTGTGTGTGTGAGGTGATCCTGTGAAGATTACAGGCAGTGAGTCCTGTGGACTGTAGGACTGAGCTGTTACTATACGCACGATGTTCTAGTGTTCCACCCCACCTCCCGACTCACCACCCTCCCCCTGCTTGTTTCCATCAGCTACGAGTCTGGAGTGCTGGAGAACCCGTCCACACACCCGCCGGAGGGGATCTTCCAGCTCACCACCGACCCGGAGAAGGCGCCCGACACACCGCAGCGGCTCACACTCTCCTTCACGACAGGTGCGCCCCGAGTCCTGCCGGCCTCTTACTGCCTCTATTGTATTAAAGAGAAATGCAGGTGTGACTTGATCACCAATCTGGAAAGCTACTGCATACTTCCCTTTCACACTATGCATTACTGTTAGAAACTCACGCCTCAGTAACAATTGTTAGCTCACAAATAAGGCTGTTGCCTCGATAACAAGGTTATTGCCTCAATAACAGCTGTTGCTTCAACAACATGGCTCCCCTCACAGGTGTGCCTTACCCCTGCCCCATCACAGGTGTACCTTGCCCCTCCCCCATTACAGGTGTACCTTGCCCCTCCCCCATCACAGGTGTACCTTGCCCCTTCCCCATTACAGGTGTACCTTGCCCCTCCCCCATTACAGGTGTACCTTGCCCCTCCCCCATTACAGGTGTACCTTGCCCCTCCCCCATTACAGGTGTACCTTGCCCCTCCCCCATCACAGGTGTACCTTACCCCTGCCCCATTACAGGTGTGCCAACAAGTGTGAGTGTGGAGGGAGAGGGAACCCAGGTGACAGATCCTCTCGAAATATTCCTCACATGCAACAGGATCGGAGCGAAGCATGGCGTAGGGCGGACTGACATGGTTGAGAACCGCTTCGTTGGTCTCAAGGTATGTCTATTACCTCTTACTGGCTCCATATACAGATGTCCAACCACTTGGGCTGGCCGGTAGAGCGACGCTCACGCTTCATGCAGGTCGGCGTTCAATCCCCGACCGTCCAAGTGGTTAGGCACCATTCCTTCCCCATGTCCCATCCCAAATCCTTATCCTGACCCCTTCCCAGTGCTATATAGTCGTAATGGCTTGGTGTTTTCCCCTAATAATTCCCTTCCCTCCATATACAGATACATAAATGTATGTCCTGGAAACATGAACACAATTTAACCCATCCTCAATCTAGGCTCGTCGATTGAGCAGTTATCCCCTTAGGCGTATTTGTTAATATTTTTCTCCATTATAATTAAAACATGCTGTTTCATATTGATATATATATTATATATATCAATATATTGATATATAATATATTGATATATATATTGATATTATGTGTTATGATTTTGTAAATGGATTATGTTTGGGTATATGTTTATGCTAGGCTATATGTTTGATTTCGTAGGCAGATACTTGTATTTTCGGTACCTGGGCGACCTATTATTAGACTATCCTCTTCTAAAACTACTATTTTCTCAAATATATTTAATATTTATCTATATTATGTTTTTGTGTATACTTAGGCTAGGTTTTCTGTTGGCAATTATTGGTATTTGCAGTACGTGGATGAAGGGCTTAGAGAGGTACGAGTGGAACATTGAAATGAGCAAGGTAGTGATCGATAAAAAACTGTTATATGGATCACAATGGTATACGTTAGAACTTTTCTCGATACCATGGTATCTGTTGTGCNATTCATGCCCGTGCCACATCTTGGGTGGCTTAATCTTCATCAATCAATCATCATAACAGCAATGTGAGAGGTAAGGTGTCGCCAGAGGAGTCCCACATAGACTCACTCCTAACCATTTTTGATGATTATGCAAAAATATATATGTAGGTTATCTTGAGATGATTTCGGGGCTTAGTGTCCCCGCGTCCTCCACCCCCAGGAAGCAGCCCGTGACAGCTGACTAACTCCCAGGTGCCTATTTACTGCTAGGTAACAGGGGGGCATCAGGGTGAAAGAAACTCTGCCCATCGTTTCCCGCCGTCCCCCGAGATCGAACCCGAGACCACAGGATCACGCGTCCAGTGTTCTGTCCGCTCAGCCACCGGCTCCCCAGAGGTTTAAGAAAGAAAATGGCAAGAGACTGGAAGATGAACAGACAAAATGGCTCTTCTTGAGTTGAACTTAGACCAATACACTAATGAAATAGGTAGAGCAGAAGGCCGGACTCATGGGACGAACTGGGAGATGAATCCTAAAAAAGATCTGGTATAGAGGAAGATGTAGGGAGTTGATGACATACCGAGACTGTACTCTGAAGCACACATCAATCGAATATCATCAGCGGCATATGCTATGTTGGCCAACATATTAAATTCCTTAAGAAATCTATGTAAGGAATTATTATGGACCTTGTACATCTCAGACAATCCTGGGATAGTCTTCTCCAGCGTAAAATTCTAATCAAAGGCAAGACGAAACTGGAGAAAGTTTAGAGGTATGCCACCAGACTAGTGCTAAAACTAAGAGGTATGAGCTACAAGCAAAGGGTTAGGCATTACACATCAAAAGGGTTAGGGGGAGACATGATTACCACTTACAAATTTCTCAGGGGAATTGACGAAGGGCAGACAGTACAGATGGAACCCTAACTTGGAGGACTTAGGAGGGAACTAGTTAGTACTGATGGTACTCTAACAAAGGGAGTCACAGGTGGAAATTGAGTACCCAATGAGTCACAGATATTATATATATTTTTGGCAGTTTAGAGGAGAGATAAAATAGCCGAAGTTCAACACCCCCCCCCCCCACACACACCCTCTTCCTTCATAAGCACAATTAAGTGAGCACGCGCTCACGCACTTCCCCAGAGGCACTGTTAGGTAAGTACTCTCACATCGAGAAAACTCTCTCCCCCCCCCCCCACCCCTCCAACCCCATTACCTAAAGGGGTAAAGTAGGAGGAGGAGGAAGGGGGGGTAGATGTTGGCTGAATGGAGGTGACGGAGGAAGGTCTCGCCGTGGGGGGGATCGATACGGTATTTGAGAGTACTGGCTTCCATCGTGGCCAGTGCATAGCAACTGCTGCATTTTGTGCGTGCATGAGCAGCCCAGAGAGCGAGGAGTGGCTGTTGCCACCTCTGCTCCACCCCCGCCCCCCCCCCCTCCCTCACACCTCCCCACCCACCCCCTCCCACCCTCACGCAAATTCCCAGCATTACGTAACCCAACTTTCGTACCAATAACGATGAGTTTGGGGAGGGGGGGGGAGAGGGTTCATCTTTAGGGTACTCTTCCCCCCCCCCCTCCCACCACACCCTTCCTCTCTACGCCTATTCATCTCCTCTATACTCATCGCCTTTCGAACGTAAACTGTATGGAAGATTGAACATATAGGTTCATGGTCTTGACGAGAATTCGTACATCTCGTCCCTTCGTACTCCCTCTTGAGGTTATCTTGAGATGATTTCGGGTTGTTGTTGTTGTTATAGATTCAGCTACTCGGAACAAGTTCCAAGTAGCACGGGCTATGGTGAGCCCGTAACTTACCTGGCAGAGGAGCTGGGCAAGAAGCACGGGCTATGGTTAGCCTCGTGGACAGGAGATGTCTCCCGTGATGATTTCGGGGCTTTAGTGTCCCGCGGCCCGGTCCTCGACCAGGCCTCCACCCCCAGGAAGCAGCCCGTGACAGCTGACTAACACCCAGGTACCTATTTTACTGCTAGGTAACAGACTAGTGCTAAAGTGTGTTCCCTCCCTCCCCCTGTACCGTACTTCATGTAGGTCTGGTCAGTTATTTATAGGAGCGTCGTCCTTGCTACCGCTTCCTGCTGGCGGGTCCAGTCGGGCCCTCCGGCCCATACATGACACCGTCCTTGGGGGACCGTCAACACCGTCCTTGGGGGACCGTCAACACCGTCCTTGGGGACCGTCAACACCGTCCTTGGGGGACCGTCAACACCGTCCTTGGGGGACCGTCAACACCGTCCTTGGGGGCCCATCAGCACCGTCCTTGGGGGACCGTCAACACCGTCCTTGGGGCCTCTGTTGCAGCCAGCAACATCAATCATTATGAACAAAAGGAAGATGGTCCAGGGAAGGAATATTTAATGGCAAGATTTTGTCTGTGATGCGAGTACTGATGACAATTGTGGAGGCAGACGACAGCTGCACAGTACAGTAAGACACTCTGCGACCCGGGAGATGCTGGCTAAGTCTCTGGGCCCGAGACTATGTCTAAGACACGACTGGGTACAAGTGACAGGACTAACAACCCAGCAGGTTTTCTTCCTTGTGCATGAGCTACATGCTGCTGTGGCGGTGTGTTCACCCACGGGATGAGTGGCGGTGTGTTCACCCACGGGATGAGTGGCGGTGTGTTCACCCACGGGATGAGTGGCAGTGTGTTCACCCACGGGATGAGTGGCGGTGTGTTCACCCACGGGATGAGTGGCGGTGTGTTCACCCACGGGATGAGTGGCGGTGTGTTCAGCCACGGGATGAGTGGCGGTGTGTTCAGCCACGGGATGAGTGGCAGTGTGTTCACCCACGGGATGAGTGGCGGTGTGTTCACCCACGGGATGAGTGGCAGTGTGTTCACCCACGGGATGAGTGGCGGTGTGTTCACCCACGGGATGAGTGGCGGTGTGTTCACCCACGGGATGAGTGGCGGTGTGTTCACCCACGTGATGAGTGGCGGTGTGTTCACCCACGGGATGAGTGGCGGTGTGTTCACCCACGGGATGAGTGGCGGTGTGTTCACCCACGGGATGAGTGGCGGTGTGTTCACCCACGGGATGAGTGGCGGTGTGTTCACCCACGTGATGAGTGGCGGTGTGTTCACCCACGGGATGAGTGGCGGTGTGTTCACCCACGGGATGAGTGGCGGTGTGTTCACCCACGGGATGAGTGGCGGTGTGTTCACCCACGGGATGAGTGGCGGTGTGTTCACCCACGGGATGAGTGGCGGTGTGTTCACCCACGGGATGAGTGGCGGTGTGTTCACCCACGGGATGAGTGACGGTGTGTTCACCCACGGGATGAGTGGCGGTGTGTTCACCGACGGGATGAGTGGCAGTGTGTTCACCCACGGGATGAGTGGCGGTGTGTTCACCCACGGGATGAGTGGCAGTGTGTTCACCCACGGGATGAGTGGCGGTGTGTTCACCCACGGGATGAGTGGCGGTGTGTTCACCCACGGGATGAGTGGCGGTGTGTTCACCCACGTGATGAGTGGCGGTGTGTTCACCCACGGGATGAGTGGCAGTGTGTTCACCCACGGGATGAGTGGCGGTGTGTTCACCCACGGGATGAGTGGCGGTGTGTTCACCCACGTGATGAGTGGCGGTGTGTTCACCCACGGGATGAGTGGCGGTGTGTTCACCCACGTGATGAGTGGCGGTGTGTTCACCCACGGGATGAGTGGCGCTGCCCAGTAAACTCACTTTTCAAGGGGAACTTTAAGTAGTTCTCTACTCACGATATAAGTCTACCATGCATATATACACTGGCAGCCTGTCCCAAATGAGTTATTAAACCACTATTGAACAGTAACAAACCGTGCACAACGCGCATTAGGGAAGACGACACTTAATAGATTCCAATGCCAGCTTAAAAACAACAGCATCCTAAAAGAGGATCTGATCCTCTTTAGCAGATCCTAAAAGAGGATCTGATCCTCTTTAGCAGCATCCTAAAAGAGGTTCTGATCCTCTTTAGCAGCATCCTAAAAAAGGTTCTGATCCTCTTTAGCAGCATCCTAAAAGAGGATCTAATCCTCTTTAGCAACATCCTAAAAGAGGCTCTAATCCTCTTTTAGCAGATCCTAAAAGAGGATCTAATCCTCTTTAGCAGCATCCTAAAAGAGGATCTAATCCTCTTTTAGCAGATCCTAAAAGAGGATCTAATCCTCTTTAGCAGCATCCTTAAAGAGGATCTGATCTAACACAGTGTTAGATATTCAGCTATCGACCCCATAAGAGCATAGTGTGTATGTTTACATCATCAACAAGTGAATGACTAGAAGACGCGCCGTGAATGTGCTGCAAAGTGGGAATTGTGCTGCGCTAATTAATTGTGGAAGTGTATGAATATAGTGAAGGTGGTATTTGTCGTGATAATTTAAGAAAGTGTTTCAGTATCGCTACTTTAAAGATCGAGGGGAGGAAGGAAAGAGAGCACGTAAGTGGTCCTGGGTAGTGTATAAGGGAATGGAAGCGGACGAGTTCGCTACAGGGAGCGAAGGAGGAGATGAACGAGAAGGGAGATTATAAAAGAATTGTGCTTATACTTCCTCACACGGGGCTTTGGAGCTGAAGTTTAACTCTGCAAGCACATGTAGGCTACTACTAAACACACACACACACACACACACACACACACACACACACACACACACACACACACACACACACACACACACACACACCACACACACACACACACACACACACACACCACACACACACACACACACACACACACACACACACACACCACACACACACACACACACACACAACGAGATCGAGGCAGGATAGTGGGATTGGTTGGCGGGTAAGCAAGGCTGGCGGACACCAGACATCGATTTTTGTACTGGAGGCTACTTCTTCCTCTGGCACACACGTACACGCCCTCTCTCTCTCTCACACACACACACACACTAGACAAGCTGAAGGAATGGTCCAACAAATGGCTACCAAAGTTCAACCAAGCAAATGTAAGGTAATGAAACTAGGTGCATGAAATAGAAGGCCAGACACAGGATACCGAATGGGAGATGAAGTCCTTCATGAAACGGACAGAGCGAAAGATCTAGGAGTTGATATCACACCAAACCTGTCTCCTGAAGGCCACATCAAAAGAATAACATCGTATGCGAGGCTGGCTAACATCAGAACAGCCTTCAGGAACCTGTGTAAGGAATCATTCAGAATCTTGTATACCACATATGTAAGACCAATCCTGGAGTATGCGGCCCCAGCATGGAGCCCGTACCTTGTCAAGCACAAGGCGAAACTGGAAAAGTTAAGAGGTATGCCACTAGGCTAGTCACAGAACTAAGAGGCATGAGTTACGAGGAAAGGCTGCGTGAAATGCATCTCACGACATGGAAGACAGAAGAGTAAGGAGAGACGTGATCACTACCTTCAAATTCTCAGAAGAATGACAGGATATCCTTCTCTATCAATTCCCTGATTTCAGGGAATTGATAGAGAAGGATAAATTGTTTAACACTGGGTACGCGAACAAAGGGGACACAAAGGTGGAACTGAGTACCCAAATGAGCCCACAGAGACATTAGAAAGAACTTTTTCAGCGTCAGAGTAGTTAGAATGGAATGCATTAGGCAGTGATGTGTGGAGGCTGACTCCATATACAGTTTCAAATGTAGATATGATAGAGCCCAGTAGCTCAAGAATCTGTACACCAGTAGATTGACGGTTGAAGGCGGGACCAAAGAGCCAAAGCTCAACCCCCGCAAGCACAACTAGGTGAGTACACACACAAGAGAGTGCATAAAGAGCTACAACTCCACTTCCCCGTTGCCATCCAAGTGGTTGGACACCATTCCATCCCGCCGTCCCATCCCAAATCCTTATCTGACCCTTAAAAGTCCAATACAGTCGTAATGGCTCGGCGCTTTCTCCTGATAATTCCCTCTCTACCACAGTACAAACCACCATCGTGAGACCATCGGGAGCATGCAGCGCGCACCTCAAAAACCATGCACGAAAATGTGAAAGTGTACACAGTTTTTTAACAAGACTTCCGAGAGTTACGAATGTACAGGAGGAAAATTTTGAGAGAGCTCGTCCTAACGAACCTTCTGAAAAGTAGGGCGAAAGGAGACAAGATAGAAAGTGCTTCTCTTTTCTTCTTCTTATTATTATTATTATTTATTATTATTATTAGTGTTATTTAATAATAATAAACAGAATAAATGTTGTTAATAAACTAACAAGTATTATTGTTATTATAATAACAGGTATTATTGTTATTATTTTATTATTATTATTATTATTATTATTATTATTATTATTATTATTATTATTATTATTATTATTATTATTATTATTATTATTATTATTATTGTTGTTATTATCATAGATACCACGAGTTAGTCAGCTTGCTCTGGGGTCGTTGCTCCTGGAGGGTGGCAGGTCAGTAAATGGACCTTGCACGAGTCCTCTATATACCGAAATATATATATATATATACATTACTGTCTGTCCCAAACACAATAATATACTATTATGAAACATTCCGCAGTTCGCACCTGAACTACCTAAGTCTTACCTAGCAAACATTCACCGCTATTGGACGTAGTAACAAAGAAAATGAAATATTTTAGGCACAACTCATGTAGTCATTCAGTTCCCCTATGCTTGCTCTTTTCGTAGTGCACATGCTAATAACAGGCTTTTCTGTTGTATAAGCATTAAATCTGTTAGCAAACTTCAGGTTTTTTGTTGGGATGACCTGTAACACAACAATAATGGAGTTTGTAGAGGGTTTTTTTCTCCACGAGAATAGTGAGAAGATTTTTACCTTGTACTACTATCAACTTTGCATACATAGATATTATGTATAGAGACGATAGCCACGCCGCAGACTAATCCAAGAGGTCTTGTTCTAGTATCTAGTATCACCAGTTCTCGTTCTAGTATCACAATCTTGGATCTTAAGATGGTTAAACTCGGAGGTCATTGAAAATGGTGGTCCTCCGAAGCGAAAAAAGATGGTGGCCCTCAAGGACCACTAAAGATTGCAGTCTTCAGGACCACAAGAGTGGTGAACAACAGTGGCCGCTAAAGAGGTAACCAACAGTAGGCCATAAGAGACAGGAGGTCATTAGAGATGGTGGACAACAAAGGCCACTAAAGATAGTGACCTTCAAAGGCTCCTAGATGAACAAAATTGCCATCCCAGTTTCCACTAGCGATGGTAATGGGTGGCCTTAATAAGCCACTGAAATGTTATTTCTTGGACTCCACTGGAATGGTGGCCCTTATGGCCACTAGAGACGTAGCCTCCTCAGAGGCATATAAGACGGTGGCCAATTAGAAGGCCCCAGAGATAGTGGCCCTCGTGGCTAATAGGGATGTGGCATGCAAGTATATACAGGAATAATCACTGACTTAAAAAGAGGAGAATGGACCATGCTCTTTTTGTGTGTAAATGAGGTGTACATTGGGTAACCGGAAGTACGGTGATTTATCAAGTCACGTTTGTGACGGTCTTGCGGCCTGGTGGTGTGACGGACGGTGGGCGGCCCAGCCGGGAGGGCTACTTGTTTTCGTGGTTGTGTGTGTTGTGTGTGTTGTGTGTGTGTGTGTGTCGGTGGTGTGTGTGCTGTGTGTGTTGTGTGTGTGTGTGGTGTGTGTGTGTGTTAATTCACTATAGTTTATGCACTTAGTTGTATTTTACGGGGGTTGAGCATTTGCTCTTTTCGGCCCGCCTCTCAACTGTCAATCAACGTGTTACTAACTACACTAACTACTTTTTTGTTGTCCGCCCCACACCACACCAAACACACACACACCCCAGGAAGCAGGCCCGTGACAGCGACTAACTCCCAGGTAAACTATTTACTGCTAGGTAACAGGGCATGTCAGGTGAAGAAAACTTGCCCCATTTGTTTTCGCCGGTGCGGGAAATCGACCCGCGTCGACAGAATACAAGTCCTTGCACGCTATCCACCAGCTACCTGGCCCCCCTATCCACCAGCTACCTGGCCCCCCTGTGTGTGTGTGTGTGTGTTGTAGTGTGTTGTGTGTGTGTGTGTGTGTGTGTGTGTGTGTGTGTTGTGTATGTTTGTGTGTGTGTGTGTGTGTGTGTGTGTGTGTACTTACCCTAGTTGTGTTTGCGGGGGGGGGTGGGTTGCGCTCTGGCTCTTTGGTCCCCCTCTCCACTCTCAACCACTCCGCCCTATGTGTGTATGTTTGAAGATTTGTGGCGCATATAGCATTTTCAATTTGACTTATGACTTCACGCACACAAACACAAGGAATGCGTTAGAAAATCACAATTTCTGCCTTCAAACCGCCATCACGGATTTATTGAAGGAAATTTTGCTTTCAGAGTTGCTAAAATTCTTAAATAAAATATGATAGTCAAACAAGAGAACGGAATGGGTGACTGCATATTGTCTCGATTGTCAGAAAGCATTTGATACTGTCTTCACAAGGGACCCAACACCAAGCAAAGACGTAGTTCTGGTGTGCCTGGAAGATTGCTAAAGTTATAAGGTAGTACCTCTCAGGAGGGAATCAAAGGGAATTCCCTGAGATGAGATACAAAAGAATGGAAAAGAGGAACGAGTGTAGTAACGCAAGGGATTGATATAACCCATCCTTTTCCATGTTACAAAAAAAAAGCTGAGATGAACCAGAAGAGATGAGGCTTTTATATCATACACATGAAACTTGGAGAGTTATAAGGGTAAAAAGAAGGATGTGACCCATACAGCAAGACAGATTCCTGCATCACAAGAATGTGGAAGTAGGTATAAAACCAAATCTAATACCAGACGCCACATTAACTGCAGAATAGCGCGGGGCCTTCCGTGTACCCGTGTAACACCATTGCTACTCTCACTCCTGAGTATGCAGCCCCGGCATGGAATACCCTTTCCCCCACCTGAAAAATCATAAAACAAAACAGAACAAGAACAATTTACAAAATATGCAACAAGTCTCGTTCATGAGCTAAGGTGCAGAGCAATGAGGAAAGATTGAAGCAAATTGACCTTGCAACACTGATAAAGAGGTGGAATTTAATGCGACACGATAACAGTATATAAAAGATTCTAAGTGGAATGGAAAAATAGACTAAAATAACGTTTAAATCAAGAAACGGTAGAACATTAGTAATAGATGGAGAGAGATAAATATATAAATATTTTTTTTGTTGTTTTTTATATTATATGTATATTTATGAATATGTAATTGTTTTTAGTGTGGTTACCTTGCCATGATTCCGGGGCTTAGCATCCCGCGGACCCGGTCTCGACCAGGCCTCCTCATTGCTGGACTGGTCAACCAGGCTGTTGGACGCGGCTGCTCTGCAGCCTGACGTATGAACACAGCCTGGTTAATCAGGTATCCTTTGGAAGTGTTGATCAAGTTCTCTCTTGAACAATGCGAGGGGGGTCGGCCAATTTGTAAACCCTTATGTGTAGGTGGAAAGCGCGGGACTAGGCTTCAATAGCCTAATCTAATACAATTCTAAAGTCGCCACGAAACCCCAATAATTTAACCAGCAATAAATGCTGGCCCTTTTTTGCTTACCACTCTTTTTCTTTTCTCTTCGACCATGCTTACCTTCGAAAAACAGGTTAGTAGCAGCTGTAGTTCACACTACAGCCACGCGCCGGCGCTGGAGGGTATAAAGTCTAGAATGTTGGGCGTGAGAATTCTAGGCGTGTGTTTGGACGCCGTGGAGAGAGGACCTCCCGCTGCTGATTCCGTCATCGCCCTCACTGGCTGCCCATTGTGAATCTAATCTACCTTCATATATTTGTAAGTATAAAGGTCTAACAGGAGGGAGAGAACACGCACTGTAACGGAACACTAAGTTTATTTATTATAAGGATAGAGAATAAGTGCAGTATATCAGGATCACTATGCTTAGAGGGGGGCGTTATAGTTTAAATACATTATAGTTGTTCATCCTGTGAGGGGTATGTGCACCCTATGTGAGTGGGTTGGTGCACCCTATGCCCATCATGTGAGGGGTAGTGCACCCTATGTTCCATCCTGTGAGGGGTAGTGCACTCTATGCCCATCCTGTGAGTGGTAGTGCACCTGTTTTTTCAATCCTGTGAGGGGTGGTGGGCACCCTATGCCCATCCTGTGATGGGGGGGAGGGACTGGAAACTGACCTGAATACAGGACCAACATCCTACATAGGGCGAGCTGGAAGGGGTACAACTAAAAAAAACCGGTGAGAGGAAATGACGAATAGTCGCAGAAATAGTGCCAGGACTTGGCCCTCAGCTGCAAGCAGAGCACTGATTGATACAACAAACTTCATCACAACAGACAGCGAGGTACAGTCGTAGGGGGCGCTGGGTGCAATTCAATTACATTTTCTGCGTCTTTAATCTTCCTAAAATTCTCTGTCTTCATCTCGTGTTTTCTTTCTTTCTTTTATCTTATTTCTTCGTCAGTCTGCTCCTGTTTTTGGTTTAACTTCGTGTCATGATTATGCAGGCTTCGTCAAGGAAGGGAGTGATGGGAATGTGTCAGAGTGCCTGGTTTTGGTGAAGAATGATAACATTGTAGGCCTCGTGAAGATCATTTGCGTCGCTTAATTTCTGTGAAGGAGTAGTGCACTGTATACAAATACTGTGAGATTGGTAGTGCACTGTATAA
>WNGS01000337.1:8853312-8865316 GCA_020271785.1 Procambarus virginalis | reverse complement strand
TTGAGCGGTGAAGCGTCGAGGCCACCAACAGCGAACACAACAGCTATATCTCCTTACTCTCATCCTCAGGCTTTTGGGTCAGGGTCAAGGTGCTTTGAAGTTCAGTTGTAGGAAATGATGTGATGACGGTCGCATTACACGTGGGTTCTTCTGAGTTTAATATTCATTCTCGTCGACCTCTTCCTCGGCAGAGTCCATGCCGACCTCTCATAGTCCTTCTCAAGGGCGGCAGGTCCTCACGGGCCTCAGTAAACTCGCCCTCTTCATGCCTTCCCGACATACCAGTGGACAAAGGCTCGCTTGGCATACACAAGTCGAACTTGTGGTCGAGGCGAGCCCAAGCCTCAGCGATGGCGGTGGTGTTGGAGAGCATACAGACGGCACGTGACACCTTGGCCAGGTCCCGCCGGGCACTACAGTGGGAGGCTGGTAGTTGATGCCCACCTTGAAACCCGTGGGGCACCAGTCCACGAACTGGATAGTACGTTTGGTTTTGATGGAAGCGATGGCAGCGTTGACGCTTTGGGCACCACGTCCCCGCGGAAGAGGAGACAACAGGCCATGTACTTGCCGTGGCGGGGGTCACACTTCACCATTGATTGGCGGGCTCGAAGCAGCGTTGGTGATCTCAGCTACAGACAGCTGCTCGTGGTAGGCTTCTCGGCGGAGATGACCGGAGCGTAGGTCACAAGAGGAAAGTGGATACGGGGGTATGGCACTAAGTTAGTCTGGAACTCGGTTAGATCGACATTGAGGGCGCCGTCGAACCTGAGGGATGCGGTAATGGAAGAGACAATCTGGCCGATAAGGCGGTTAAGGTTGGTGTAGGTAGGCCGCTCAATGTCAAGGTTCCTGCGGCAGATGTCATAGATAGCCTCGTTGTCCACCATGAAGGCACAGTCTGAGTGCTCTAGTGTGGTGTGAGTTGTCAGGATAGAGTTGTAGGGCTCCACCACAGCTTGCCACCTGTACACAATACAAGATAGATTATAACCAGATTTGAAACACTGTAAAATGTGGTTCGTTCTTATGCTGTTCTTAATTAATCATGGGAAAATTATTCTTTACCAAATAACGTTGAAAATTCTAATGATCAGATATAAACAAAATAAATAATTTATAACCTTAAATTTATAAATATAATAAAATATATTGTTATATATATTAAAATTAAAAAAAATATTAGGTGAATGCAAGGCATGAAATTCGAAATAAAAAATATAAAATAATTTTAAAATTAAATCAGTAAGACAGTATATTACAGTAGAGATGATGATAAAGCTTTCATCACTGGTAACACCTCTATATGATCCATCAGAAGTCTAAATAGAGATGGTTAAGCTGATAAGTATCTACCCCACTTGAAAATTAGCAAACTTTTAAGCTAATGTCCTAATTATAAATTCTTTTCCCTGGAATTTTAGGCTGATTAGGTAGAGCAAAACCGGGAGAGATAATATATTTTGTTTTAAAAACCAGAAATATTAAAAACAGACACGCAAACGAGACATAGCCTAGCATGATGGCTGGCGCGCTAGGCTATTAAACCTATATCATGCGATTGGAAGTTCAGCATTGCAGATTGAAATTAGATGATTTCAGTAGTACTAATGCCATACACAAAAACTTTCGTAACTGAAAAATAATTACCAGTTTTTTGCCATATAAACTGAAGGGAGAAGAACGCTGATTTGGGGTTCAAACTTTAAGGCATTTTAACCACGGGAGGATCATCAGCCCCAACACAAACGCTTGCTGACCAACCAGAAAGTGTACTTTAATACTGAACATAGTTCAGGATTAAAGTACATTAGCGAATATACACCAAGAAGCGGGATCCACCTCTCAGTGTATATATATATATACTGAGAAGCGGTGTACCACCTCTACATATTTTCCGACACCGACTTGTTTGTATGGGTACTTAGGCCTTGAGCCAGGTACGGGAACCAGTTGGGTTATCCAGCGGCACAGTTGTGCCTAATCAGTAGCTTTGAAACACATAACAGTAGGACAAAAAGAGCATACAAACTCTTAAAAATCACAATAAATAAGTCTACAAGAACCATAGACAACGTATACTAAGATATAGGTAGTGAACCTAATTTTAAAATATAAAAGTAGAAATAAGAAGACAGACAGAATGAAAAAAGTACTAAAAAGCTACAGCATTATAACAATGTAACGTATAAAAGTGTAACTACAGCCTAATGTTGCCCTTGAAAATGAAAATGCTGCCACCTACCTAACAACCCACCACCATGGAATTAAAAGTAATGTTAATGTCAGTATCATAGGTTACTATAAAAAAACGTGTAAATCAGTGTACCCACCCCCCAGCATCAAAGTACGAGGGAACAGTATAGTTGGCAGACCTGCGGGGCCGGGTATATGGCGAACTCCAGTTTACTTTTCTTGCCGTAGTCGACCGACAGCCTCTCCATGAGCAGGGAGGTGAAGCCAGAGCCCGTGCCACCGCCGAACGAGTGGAAGATGAGGAAACCCTGCCGAATTGGACGTATTATACATACATGGTGTTTGATGTGCATTAAGTTACATACAATGCTGAGGTCGGAGCCCAGGACCTGGAGATGGTAACCTGAAATATCTACAGGTGAGAAAACACACATTGGTTTGACAAAGTATTCGAAATTAGAAAAGTTAATATATAACGCAACAGGTTCAACAAGACTAGCAGGCGGGGCATAAAGAGCTAGACCTCACTTACTCGTAGACACTGTGAGGTAAATACAGAGTATCTCAGATTAGTAGCTGTATCTCCTTCCACGACTGTATGATGTAGGGTGGATCAAGTTTGCAAGCCTAAGCAAAAGTAAAAATTTAAGAATTATGAAACAACTTTTATGTTGTTACAACTTTTTTTTCTGGATTTACACTCACTCACTGGAAACTGTCAATCTTTCACTCGAATCTCCCTCACCTGTAGCCCAGTACATTGGTCGGCCAGTTTGCGGACGCGGTCCAGCACCAGGTCGACGATCTCCTTGCCGATGGTGTAGTGTCCGCGGGCGTAGTTGTTGGCGGCATCCTCCTTGCCCGTGATGAGCTGTTCCGGGTGGAAGAGGTACCGGTATACCCCGATCCGGACCTCGTCTGCACCGGGAGAGGCCAAGGTTACAACACATTTATCGCAGTTCATATCGTAGTGAGGCACCACCCCTTCCCCAAGGAGTTCAATTCAAAGGTAGGGTAATAGTACAACAATATTTGAAGACAATTATGCTAAATATTTCAATGCGCATTGTGAGGGCAGCTGATCGAGATCTCCCTAGGTCAACTACTGACCCTTGCTAGGATGCAGCATACAACAGTTGCTTAATTCCCAGGTACATATTTACTGCTAAAAGAACAGAGGCATCAAGTGAAAGGAAATTTGACCAAAAGTTTCTGTCCTACCGCGAGGATTGATTTGAAGTTGGGCTACATATCAATTTCTAGAGGGTTACTAACGCCACCACAATTGCTTCATAGCCTAGCCAGTATACTTTCGTCCTGAACATTGTTCCTTACCAAAGTAAACTTTGAGTTTACACATTGAGAAGCTGGGTACGGTGCACCTCTCGATGTATACATGCCTGAGGCCTCGGGAACTGAACCCAGGACTTGGGTGTGACCCGATCGCTAATCACCACGCCACAAAGGCATGTTTCCGTTCAACTTATGCTTCTGTTCACTTAACACTAAATCAGTACTCGAGAATTAGACAAATGTTGTAGGCTGCATCCTGAGGAGGGAGGAAGGGGGAATTATCAAGGAAAAGCGCCAAGCCATTACGACTATATAACGCTTGGAAAGAATCAGAATAAGGATTTGGAATGGGACGGAGGGAAGGAATGGTCCCCAACCAATTGGACGGTCGGGGATTGAACGCCAACCTGAATGAAGCGAGACCGTCCAGCCCAAGTGGTTGGGCACCATTCCTTCCCCGTCCCATCGCAAATCCTTATCTTGATCCTTTCCAAGTGCTATATAGTCGGTACTTTCCCTTGATAATTGACCTTGATGAGGAAGGTCAGTAAATGGTTAAGGAGGTATTTGATAAAACTATGTACAGGCTTCCTGTCCCCAACAACGGGAACCAAACCAAAGTTAAAAGAAAATCATAAAATTGAATTGTATATCTTGGAATGCAACACAGCTTCGTTTTCTGTCAAATTAACACGACTCGTTCTCTACATATTTGTGCAGATTAACAGCGATAATATTATTATAATATAGACTTCTGTAATTTGTTAACAATTAAAGAACGACTTAACTCACGGTATATAGCTACCGTGAATAAAGTCAGGTTTTTATTTTTTTTTCAATATGCTGCTAAACTGTTTAATTTCATTGTAATTGTATCGTAGACTGAAGTGAACATAAAAGCGGCGCATAAAGTATATATTAGGATGGAATGGGTAAATTAATATTAAAATGTAATAGGTTTGGTTCGGTTATGGTAGATCAGAAGCGAAACGATATGGCAAGTACCTTAGACAGTGATATAATTACCCACAACACTAGGGAAGGCTGCCTATACTGATATTTACCGTCTATGAAAATGTTTCCAGGTCTCGCTAAATCTTACGAGGAAATGTTTCTATTTTTCGGAGAGGATGAATTTACAAATATTCAAAATATAGTTTATCCGGAGGTTGAAATAACACATTGTTAAATTATACCGACCAGCCTACCAAACGTGGTTATAGATCTTCCGTGGACACTGGGATATGGTTAACTTGTCATAGCCTAATTAAAATAAAATATGACATCATTAGCTATCAACTGTAGCTTTTGACAGGCGCATATGTATGGGATGTAGGAGCAGGAACTGGCCCTATCGTCTGGTCCTGGAAACGAACACAACAAACATGGCAAGCTATAAACAAAACCAGGCCACGTAATAGAGTGGGTGGAGGGCTGAGCGACTCACCCACTACTGACGGCTCCAGGTCCACGAAGACCGCCCTGGGCACGTGTTTCCCCGAGCCAGTCTCGCTGAAGAAGGTGTTGAAGGAGTCATCGCTGCCACCGACGTACTTGTCCGAGGGCATGGTCCCGTCCGGCTGGATGCCATGCTCAAGGCAATACAGCTCCCAGCAGGCGTTGCCCATCTGCACGCCGGCCTGACCCACGTGGATACTGATGCACTCACGCTGGCCACGGGAGGGAGATAGATAGATGAAGATTAAGACACACATACACAAGAGATGACATGGGCATGAATAACCCGTAATGGCCACGGGAGAGAAGGCACTCTAAATATACTAGACAACAGTCTCGCTGGGGAGAAATTAGAGTGAGGGGAAGATGGAGTTAGTTATCTTGAGATGATTTTGGGGCTTTAGTGTCCCCGCTGGCCCGGTCCTCTACCAAGCCTCCACCTCCAGGAAGCAGCCCGTGACAGCTGACTAACTCCCAGGTACCTATTTACTGCTACGTAACAGAGGCATCAGGGTGAAAGAAACTCTGCCCATCGTTTCTCTCCGGCGCCCGGGATCGAACCCGGGACCACAGGATCACGCGTACAGTGTTCTGTCAGCTTAGCCACCGGCTCCCCGGCTGGAGAGGCAGTATACAATCCCAGCTACATATATTTTTGTCTGACTTACCATCTACAGCTACTGACCTGCTACGTTTGAGACATGATCGCAATATACAAGATCTTGATAGACATAGACAACGTAAAGGAAGAAGAAAAGTTTAATGTGAGCTATAGGTATTACGAGAGGGCAGAGATGAACGTAGATAAGCAGTAGGGATGCCAGGAGACTCTTCAATGTAAGAGTAGAAGAGATAGTTGATGTTAACTTGGAGCAAAAAACTAACATGGTCTCAGAAAATACAAATTACGTCAAACCAGTTCCAAGAAGAATTCTACGAATGTGTAACTAGGATAAAGCAGGACAAGAAATCACAGAATGAGTATGGGGTGCACAATAAACTAGCCGCCTCTGGCGGCAACAATAAAAATCAAAGGAATAATGGGCATTTTAACTACACATTGAAACTAAACACGAAGCTACACATTGTTTGACTAGAAAGCCCTTAATTGTCACTGTCCCCAACTGGAGACCAATGTACAAACTGGGGAAACAGAGCTGGGGCAATTTAGGTCACGGAGCTGGACGAGAGATTACCTAACAGGTAGAAAACAGAAAGTGAGGGCACAAGGAGGTAATTGAGAGAGGAAGGAGAGGTGGTGGGGTGGGGGTGCAGGTAGAAAGGAGTCAAGCAAGTGTATCCTCCGGCACGGTTAATGCTGGCCATGTAAGGAAGACCAGGAGAGGGAGGAGGGATAGGCAGGTAGGAGGAGAGGGAAGGGAGAGAGAGGAGGAGAGGGAGCTGGGGACTGGGAGAGGGAGACCATCCAGGCGACTGTGTGGTAATGTAGCAAACCAGTTCTCGTTCCTCCCGTCCTGACTGACTGCGTCGTGGTGGCCTCACTGATTTGCCTGTCAAACAGGGCCCTCTGACTGCCTGTCAAACAAGGCCCTCTGACTGCCTGTCAAACAGGGCCCTCTGACTGCCTGTCAAACAAGGCCCTCTGACTGCCTATCAAACAAGGCCCTCTGACTGCCTGTCAAACAAGGCCCTCTGACTGCCTGTCAAACAAAGCCCTCTGACTGCCTGTCAAACAAGGCCCTCTGACTGCCTGTCAAACAAGGCCCTCTGACTGCCTGTCAAACAAGGCCCTCTGACTGCCTGTCAAACAAGGCCCTCTGACTGCCTGTCAAACAAGGCCCTCTGACTGCCTGTCAAACAAGGCCCTCTGACTGCCTGTCAAACAAGGCCCTCTGACTGCCTGTCAAACAAGGCCCTCTGACTGCCTGTCAAACAAGGCCCTCTGACTGCCTGTCAAACAAGGCCCTCTGACTGCCTGTCAAACAAGGCCCTCTGACTGCCTGTCAAACAAGGCCCTCTGACTGCCTGCTTAACTGTCAACCTGCTGACCAAAAAAGGCCTTTCTGCTAGTTTAATTGTCTGGGTGTTTACTTGTTAGGTAATATCTTTCTTATCTAACAACTATTTATCTGCCGGCTTAAATACCTGATTACTCGTCTGCCAGCTTAATTACCTGACTACTTATCTACCGGCTTAATAACCTGTCAACTTGTCTGCCGGCTAACTATCCGACTACTCGTCTGCCGACTAAACTACTTGACTGCTTGTCTGCCTGCTTGACATATTTACTGCTTGCCATAACCAGGGACTCATTGACCACGACGTGACTAAAAGGCTGCGGGCTTTTATACCTTGCTGACTGACCGCTTGCCAGCCTTGTCCACCTCAGTGTCAGCCAACTGACCTCAGGTGGGCGGACCTGCCATCGTCTCTACCTTCGACCAGCCAGTTTCCCATAGTCCTGTCTCTCGAGGGCCAGCAGGGACGCTTCTCTGGGGCAGCGTCGAGTCTCTACCACTCGAGCACTTTAAGTCAACTGGAATTGGTAATAGGCAGAGGTCGACTGGAACCAGTGAGCATCCCAAACGTGGGACCCCAATTTCACGATAAAACTAGAAAAAGTACAAATGTTTCCACCAAGACTCGTTCCAGAATCACGTGAGATCGGGCGTGAGTCTGTGAGACTCTGCCCTGTTCCACAGACTATGGAACAAAGCTTTGGTTACATCTGTCAGTGGTATAGCATCGCTATAAGAAGTGGTTTTCAATAAAATTTACCACTGTTTTCTGCCATGTCGATGCCAGTTGCCCAAGCACTTGGATAGCTATCGCTGTCTACTCTGAGTGTTCCTGAGGTTGGCGCAGCAGTTGTGGGGTAAGAGGGGGGTTTGTGGTGTGGACGAGTTTTGCAGAAAGTTGCAACGGTGAGGTGGGGGAGGGTTGTGGATTGGTGGAGGGAGCTGAGAGTGGGGTGGGGGTAAGAGGCGCGGGGTGTTGGGTGGGGGGGAGGTTGTCTCACGGTCGCTGGGCCAGACCTGATCCCGTATTAAGTCAACCTCGCTGATAACACCACCCACCTCCCTTCATGTGGGACGACCAAGCTCTTCTGGGGCTGGGTCGCTGCGCCGGGTGTTGCTAGGGCCGTCGATCATTGGTATCTACCTACTGTAAGTCCCTGGAGACAGCTACCTCACGAGTGCACTCCGGGGAGTCAATCTAAATAGAAACATCTACCTGGAGGCATATGCATGGAAGAGTTTACCTTAGGGGGAAATATATTAGGTTACCGCAAGGCGTCTGCTAGTGGTAGACTACTTCTGGAAGCCTACCTTATGACAGTCTACCTTGGGAAGCTTATCCAAGGAATCTATCTGCAGACATTTACCTGGAGGATAATAATCATGAAAGTTTTCTTGAGGGAACAGCATAAAGTGTTTGCCTAGTGGGAGCGAATCTTTTAAGTCTGCCACGAAGTCAGCAGACTTCGAAGTTACATGACGAAGTCAGCATAGCGAAGAGTTTGGCGTGACATAGCTGAAGTGTGAATGACACGGCACAATGTAGGCGGTAATAATAGGGTATTACATATATCAACACATAATGTAACACGAAATAGTGGATAAATATTGGATAAGTTTAGATTTAGGAAAGATCTGGGTAAATACTGATTTGGTTACATGGTCGTAGATGTGTGGAACAGATTGCCGGGGAAACACAATGGAAGTGTGATCACTTGATTGTTCCAACACTAGGTTAGACATATTTTATTAATAATCTTAGTTGGATATAAAGAGGGGGCTGCCTCTTATGGGTCAATAGGCCTTTCTGCAGTTTCTTTAATTCTAACGTTCTCGTGTCAACCAGGGCAGTCTAACTGAGGGGAATCGTCCATTGTGAGCTTTCCATTGGTCGGTGGGACTGAGGGCGTCTACCAAGAGTAGTCTGGCTAAATAGGCCTGGCATCCCCCCCCAGTTTCAAACAGCGGGCTTACAGACACATATCACTATTGAACATGTGCTTACCTAGAAACCTACAAGGAGTGCGAGCTGACTCCTGGATAGACAGCACTCCTGGTGCACGTGTTCAGTTCGACTTGCATGTTGTGACATTGAATATAGATACCGGTATTAATGTGTTCATACCGGATAAAGAACAGCAAGAACAGTGCGGCAGTAGCACTGGGAAGGTAATGACTCCACAGCCATCAAGGTCACAGAGCGAGCTGGGATGAACAGTCATTTAGCGAACAAGATCATCATCACCAATACCACAACACCAGTAGAGAGGGTCGTCAGAGGCAAGAATAGCCGCGGTTTTTAATCAGGGATAAATAGTTTGACCTCCGGCTGTCAGTCTCTGGGTGTTTGGCAACACTGTGTACGTGTGCACACCTACATGTGCTTACCTAGGAACCTACAAGGAGTGCGAGCTGACTCCTGGATAGACAGCACTCCTGGTGCACGTGTTCAGCACGATGTGTTCTTGTGTTCTCTCACACCTGTTCTTCCATCGCCTCTTCCGCAGGTTTGTTCGATTTGTTTGTACTTCTCACCACATATGTATATTTTCTGTGTCTCTGAGGCATATGTGTCGTCTGCTTCCCCTGTGTCATCGCGTCCGTGTGTACTCACCTATTTGTGCTTGCGGGGGTTGAGCTCTGGCTCTTTGGTCCCGCCTCTCAACTGTCAATCAACTGGTGTACAGATTCCGAGCCTACTGGGCTCTATCATTGTGTGTGTGTGGTGTGTGTGTGTGTGTGTGGTGTGTACTCACCTATTTGTGCTTGCGGGGGTTGAGCTCTGCTCTTTGGTCCCGCCTCTCAACTGTCAATCAACTGGTGTACAGATTCCAGAGCCTACTGGGCTCTATCATTGTGTGTGTGTGTGTGTGTGTGTGTGTGTGTGTGTGTGTGTGTGTGTGTGTGTGTGTGTGTGTGTGTGTGTACTCACCTAGTTGTGCTTGCGGGGTTGAGCTCTGGCTCTTTGGTCCCGCCTCTCAACTGTCAATCAACTGATGTACAGGTTCCTGAGCCTACTGGGCTCTATCATATCTACACTTGAAACTGTGTATGGAGTCAGCCTCCACCACATCACTTCCTAATGCATTCCATTTGTCAACCACTCTGACACTAAAAAAGTTATTTCTAATATCTCTGTGGCTCATTTGGACACTCAGTTTCCACCTGTGTCCCCTAGTGCGTGTGCCTCTTGTGTTAAATAGCCTGTCTTTATCTACCATATCAATTCCTTTGAGAATCTTGTATGTGGTGATCATGTCCCCATTAACTCTTCTGTCTTCCAGCGACATGAGGTTTAATTCCCGTATGTGTGTGCCACTACCCCTTGCTACCAGTTCCAGACACCAGGAAGAATAGTTATCTCCAAATACCAGGAAGGAACACAACCCCCAAGTACCGGTACCAACTACCAGGAACAACCACCCCCAGCAATCAGTACTAATTGAACAACCACGACATCCTTCTACCAGGAACAAACTATCACTATCACTCAGCTACTGGTAACTACCACCGGTAACTAAGACCGGTAACAACCCTGTACTCACCATGTTAAGGAGTGTGCGAGTGTGGTTGACAGTAGGTAAGGGTAGGGCTTACTGAGGCTCCGGTGCCCACCTGCCCTCGTATATATACCCTCACCCCCCCCCTCTGCTGGTCACGTGACCTATGCCCCGATCTCCTCCCCCCCCCTTGCTCTTGGTGGTGTGTGTGTGTGTGTGTACTTACCTAATTGTGCTTGCGGGGGTTGAGCTCTGGCTCTTTGGTCCCGCCTCTCAACCATCAATCAACTGGTGTACAGGTTCCTGAGCCTATTGGGCTCTATCATATCTACACTTGAAACTGTGTATGGAGTCAGCCTCCACCACATCACTTCCTAATGCATTCCATTTAATATGTGTGTGTGGGTGTGGAGGTGTTGTAAGAGGGGTGAGAGGAGGGGGTAGTAGTATTGATGGTCTAAGGGGGATGGTGGTGGTGGTGGTGGTGGGTAAAGGGTAAGGACTGAAATGTATCCCCTGAGAACAGGAGATACTTTTTCCACCACAGGGTTATTAATTCAAGGAACCGCCTACCCGCCGAAGATGTAAATACCGAAAACTCTGTTAACGTTTTAAAGTACAGCTGGAAAAGATTATCAAATCAAATAGGGAGGAGGGGACCTTCGACAAGCTCCTGTCTTGTCCTTCGACAAGGCTTCCTGTCCCCGTCGAGGTCACTAGTGTTAGTGGCTCTCAGGTAAACTCGGGTAAACTCTAAGTGGGGTGTGGATTATGTAAGTGGGTGGTGGAGGTGGAGGCCGACTGATTCATATAGTTTAAGACCACCCCAATCTCCCCCCAATCCCCCCCAATCCCCCAAAAGCAAAAACTAATGGTATCCTTAGCAACCAACGAAGAACTCTATGAGGCCTGCTGAAATGCCTCTCTTTACACGGCGACGTTATCAACCATAACCCATAACAGGTTTTGATTTCGCGTGATGACTGGCTTAGATGACTAAACTATGGGGTATCAGTTCCTAACCCCCCCTCCTCCCCCCCCCCATTATATGTTCCTCTATAACCACCACCGCCAGAGGAAGGTATGTGGTGCATAATAAACCACTAAACGTAAATACCTCCTAACAACGTTTGTGTTCACAAGGGCTAAAGTTGAGTCAAATATTTGGATTGTTGTCAAAATCCTTCAACGGGTCTTTTTTTTAGCTGAATGAGTGGTTGATCAATGGGGGTAGATTAGATGTTATGAGAGGTATTAACAGGTGTTGTGAGAGACATTTGCAGGTGTTGTGAGACGGGGTATTTGACAGGTGTTGGAGCCGGCAGAGATCAGGGCGGCACCCAAGGAGACCGTAAAAGTAACGTACCAGTTACAGCAACACTATTCAACTGCACAGTTATAATTACTTATAACAATAGTAAATGAACCTACCGAAGCCCCTGGGATGTTGGGTGTGTAACCGCTCTCATTTACCACTGAAAAGCTCTCAGTGAATAGGAAAACCATGTTTTTATACAGTGTGTGTGTGTGTGTGTGTGTGTGGTGTGGTGTGTGTGTGTGTGTGTGTGTGTGTGTGAT
>WNGS01000337.1:8838562-8853189 GCA_020271785.1 Procambarus virginalis | reverse complement strand
GTGGTGTGTGTGTTATACTTACCTAGCTGTGCTTGCGGGAGTTGAGCTCTGGCTCTTTGGTCCTGCCTCTCAACTGTCAGTTAACTAATGTACAGTTCCTGAGCCTATTGGGCTCTATCATATCTACACTTGAAACGGCATCCTGAAGTTTCGGGAGGCTAATGGAGTTACGTTCTGGTTGTCGAGGCTAGAGTGGCCTCTCCAGGGTATAAAAAGCCTGGGTAGGTTGATATGGAGAAGCTGTTACCCATGCAGCAGGTCCCCTCCACCTCTACCTCCTCTCCGCGTTGCTGAAATGTTCCAATGGAAAGGCAAACGCCAATACGCTTGGTTCCAACGCCGTCGCAGGAGCTGCCAAAACGACGTTGAAGTCAACACCGAACTGCCTTAGGAGCTCAGACTCAGGAGGTAGACTCCTGAAGCCCGTCCCAAAAATGGGATGACCGCGATGCAGCGGAGGTTTGAGATCAGGGTGTTCCTTCCCCTAGATGAGTTGCCTTCCCAGGCTGTTAAGTCCCATCTACCCGGAGCAGCTGGCTGTAAGGCGCAAGAGATACGAACACACGCACGAGGACGAGGACCTGAAGGACCGCCCCTGGTACTACTCCTGCAGCAGGCTGGGAGCCTCGCTCAGGCCCGGCAGAACCTCCGGAGGTGGACTGGTCCTTCGGAGACCAGACTACCACACACAACTATATATATATATGATTTGCTTTCTAACTTTGGTATGTCATAGTTGTTCTTATCATTAGAGCTTATATATTTTCCGTCTGCTGCATTCAGACCTTTACTACTGAAGCCTCACTAAAATTATATATTTAGAAATAGGAGATCAAAATGGAAAATCACTCACGAAAGTCCTCGCAATGTTGCCTATATTCTAATGTAATTCTTCACTTCGTTATTCATTGTTTTATATAGTGTTCCCGCATGAGTCTGGATAAAACGACACCTAGGGCCTGGTAGCCTGGTGGATAGCGCGCAGGACTCGTAATTCTGTGGCGTGGATTCGATTCCCGCACCAGGCAGAAACAAATGGGCAAAGTTTCTTTCACCCTGAATGCCCTTGTGACCTAGCAGTAAATAGGTACCTGGGAGTTAGTCAGCTGTCACGGACTGCTTCCTGGTGTGTGTGTGTGTGTGTGTGTGTGTGTGTGTGTGTGTGTGTGTGTGTGTGTGTGTGTGTGTGTGTGTGTGTGTGTGTGTGTGTGTTGAGGAAAAAAAAGTAGTTAGTAAACAGTTGATTGACAGTTGAGAGGCGGGCCGAAAGAGCAAAGCTCAACCCCCGCGAACACAACACGGTGAATACAACAAGGTGAATACCCTTTTTTTTCCTCAGACAATGTGTGGCACATTTTCATTAGTTATACCTGCAAAAATTACAGAAAACGGACCAGTGTAAACAAAAACCATGTGTTGAGAGATCTGGGGTAAGACAATTTCCTTACGAGGATAATGGAATCCAACGGAGAGGATTTTCCTTTTGGAAAGATAGGATATATCCATGATCTGGTGGTGGTCAAGAACAGTATTCATCCGGGATCTGGTGTGGGGGGGGGGGGGGGTCAGGAGCACCATATATCCAGGATCAGACGAGGGCTAAAGATAGGATATATTATACAGTACCTGTGGTGCAGTCTAAGACACTTGCCCCCACGCTTCACGAGTGATTTGGTCTGGGTCCGGGGAGGATTGACTGGGCGCCAATCCTTAACTATTCGCCTCTGTTCACCCAGCAGTGAATGGGTGAAGAGGTATTTTCACCATGTACGTTGTTAAACGATTTAGCGGGTCGTATTCCAGGTGAAAATACGACCCTGATCGTATTCCAGTTTATTATAGTCCTTAACTATGTCCAATAGTATCTGTGTATCTAAAGTATCTGTGTCGAAATTAACCTTACGTAAATATATGACACCATCAGAAATGTTACACAAAGTAACACATTTCAATTCATTCAGATTTTTTAGCAGACGATGAAAAATCAAATTAGAGACAAAGTAATGGAACTCGGCACAACAAACTCGTGTATATTTCTGATACCACTTGCCACCACAGACTGCAATATCACTTACCAGACGCAGAGAGCTGCCGCGCACACCATCTAACACTTGACCTGCTGTGTTATTGGCTTCTAACGAGCGAATGAGGTCACGAAACAATGCACACAAGAGCACTGCCTTCCGTCCACTCACATTCAAGTCTACACAAGCCTCGACATTGATGTCATTATAGTCTCTACATTTTGAGAACAAAAGTTATCTTGTTTATCATTATATACTAAACTATTTAACAATATAGTACAGCTAATTTAAAATGTGGAATAAGAATGTAATTTGACTTGTTGATAATGCGCAACTTTATAAGTTTTGACGTCAAATGCTCCTTTGTTTACCTCCCTTACTGAGCAAGTTTGTGTTTTAAATTATCGAGTTTCCTATTATCAGAAAGACAGAAATGAATGTTATATTTTGAAATAATAATCTTTAAAATATAAATTCGAAAGCAAAGACATACATGAATGTCTTATAATTCAACAAATCCTAAAGCCACGCTCGTTCTAACTGCAGGTGTCCCCCAGAGGTGCATTCGACGTCATTCATAAAAAACGGTACTTTTTCAAATATAAATTAATATAGTCTTTCTGTTATACTTATATGTAGAGTTGTATATAAAAACGTAAGAAAATAAGATTCCTAGCAAGATATTTTATAGAATTCAAATTTAAATTTACTATTGAGATTCTCACAGTCTCCAAGGACATACAGTATTGTCAAATTTCCATATTTAAGTACTATAATTCATTATATTAGGAAAGATCTTAGGAATATTCTTCGACATAGCCACAAGTTAGTTTCTAGTTCGTGTTTATTAAGAATAAAACCATTGAAAACTATTTAAAACGTAGAGTTCCATTACCCCTTTGAACTCAGATCTGGTGTTTGTTTATCTGTTTAAATGTTCGAAAAGTAGCGTCGATATGCGGAAAAAAACCTCACGAAACCTAAAACACCGTATTTGTGAACATATGGGGTATTCCTTACCGTACTGGTCTGTCTCTTAGGCAATGTGCATTCTCTGCTATCATAAGGAACGTTTACGTCATAACTTTTATTGGAAGAAAGGTTCACACACATATATCAGTGAAATGTTGACGTAGCAGCAACGTTTACTGAACAACAGGTTGCGACTACTTTTAATAATTTGATCACAAAAGTTATTGAAGGCTTTTGTAGTTGAGCGGTGAAGCGTCGAGGCCACCAACAGCGAACACAACAGCTATTATCTCCTTACTCTCATCCTCAGGCTTTTGGGTCAGGGTCAACGTGCTCTTGAAGTTCAGTTGTAGGAAATGATGTGATGACGGTCGCATTACACGTGCTGTTCTTCCTGAGTTTAATATTCATTCTCGTCGACCTCTTCCTCGGCAGAGTCCATGCCGACCTCTTCATAGTCCTTCTCAAGGGCGGCAAGGTCCTCACGGGCCTCAGTAAACTCGCCCTCTTCCATGCCTTCCCCGACATACCAGTGAACAAAGGCTCGCTTGGCATACATCAAGTCGAACTTGTGGTCGAGGCGAGCCCAAGCCTCAGCGATGGCGGTGGTGTTGGAGAGCATACAGACGGCACGTGACACCTTGGCCAGGTCCCCGCCGGGCACTACAGTGGGAGGCTGGTAGTTGATGCCCACCTTGAAACCCGTGGGGCACCAGTCCACGAACTGGATGGTACGTTTGGTTTTGATGGAAGCGATGGCAGCGTTGACGTCTTTGGGCACCACGTCCCCGCGGAAGAGGAGACAACAGGCCATGTACTTGCCGTGGCGGGGGTCACACTTCACCATCTGATTGGCGGGCTCGAAGCAGGCGTTGGTGATCTCAGCTACAGACAGCTGCTCGTGGTAGGCCTTCTCGGCGGAGATGACCGGAGCGTAGGTCACAAGAGGAAAGTGGATACGGGGGTATGGCACTAAGTTAGTCTGGAACTCGGTTAGATCGACATTGAGGGCGCCGTCGAACCTGAGGGATGCGGTAATGGAAGAGACAATCTGGCCGATAAGGCGGTTAAGGTTGGTGTAGGTAGGCCGCTCAATGTCAAGGTTCCTGCGGCAGATGTCATAGATAGCCTCGTTGTCCACCATGAAGGCACAGTCTGAGTGCTCTAGTGTGGTGTGAGTTGTCAGGATAGAGTTGTAGGGCTCCACCACAGCTGTTGCCACCTGTACACAATACAAGATAGATTATAACCAGATTTTGAAACACTGTAAAATGTGGTTCGTTCTTATGCTGTTCTTAATTAATCATGGGAAAATTATTCTTTACCAAATAACGTTGAAAATTCTAATGATCAGATATAAACAAAATAAATAATTTATAACTTTAAATTTATAAATATAATAATATATATTTGTTATATATATTAAAATTAAAAAAAATTATTAGGTGAATGCAAGGCATGAAACTCGAAATAAGAAAAAATATAAAATAATTCTAAAATTAAATCAGTAAGACAGTATATTACAGTAGAGATGATGATAAAGCTTTCATCACTGGTAACACCTCTATATGATCCATCAGAAGTCTAAATAGAGATGGTTAAGCTGATAAGTATCTACCCCACTTGAAAATTAGCAAAACTTTTTAAGCTAATGTCCTAATTATAAATTCTTTTCCCTGGAATTTTAGGCTGATTAGGTAGAGCAAAACCGGGAGAAATAATATATTTTGTTTTAAAAACCAGAAATATTAAAAAGACACGCAAACGAGACATAGCCTAACATGATGGCTGGCGCGCTAGGCTATTAAACCTATATCATGCGATTGGAAGTTCAGCATTGCAGATTAGATGATTTCAGTAGTGGCTAATGCCATACACAAAAAACTTTCGTAACTGAAAAATAATTACCAGTTTTTTGCCATATAAACTGAAGGGAGAAGAACGCTGATTTTGGGTTCAAACTTTAAGGCATTTTAACCACGGGAGGATCATCAGCCCAACACAAACGCTTGCTGACCAACCAGAAAGTGTACTTTAATACTGACACTAGTTCAGGATTAAAGTATTAGCGAATATACACCAAGAAGCGGAATCCACCTTCAGGTATATATATATATATATATACTGAGAAGCGGTGTACCACCTCTACATATTCTCCGACACCGACTTGTTTGTATGGGTACTTAGGCCTTGAGCCAGGTACGGGAACCAGTTGGGTTATCCAGCGGCACAGTTGTGCCTAAAACGAGTATACAAGAACTCTTAAATAATCACAATAAATAAGTCTACAAGAACCACTAGACAACGTTATAACTAAGATATTTAGGTAGTGAACCTAATTTCTAAAATATAAAAGTAGAAATAAGAAGGCATACCGCAGACAATGTACACAAGATATGAAAAGTGAACTGCCCCTAATGTAATGCCCTTGAAAATGGAAAAATGCTGCCACCTACCTAACCACCCCACCACCATGGAATTAAAAGTAATGTTTAATGTCAGTATCATCCTGTTACATAAAACAAAAACGTGTAAATCAGTGTAACCCACCCCCCCAGCATCATCAAGTACGAGGGAACAGTATAGTTGGCAGACCTGCGGGGCCGGGTATATGGCGAACTCCAGTTTACTTTTCTTGCCGTAGTCGACCGACAGCCTCTCCATGAGCAGGGAGTGAAGCCAGAGCCCGTGCCACCGCCGAACGAGTGGAAGATGAGGAAACCCTGCCGAATTGGACGTATTATACATACATGGTGTTTGATGTGCATTAAGTTACATACAATGCTGAGGTCGGAGCCCAGGACCTGGAGATGGTTACACACATTGGTTTGACAAAGTATTCGAAATTAGAAAAGTTAATATATAACGCAACAGGTTCAACAAGACTAGCAGGCGGGGCATAAAGAGCTAGACCTCACTTACTCGTAGACACTGTGAGGTAAATACAGAGTATCTCAGATTAGTAGCTGTATCTCCTTCCACGACTGTATGATGTAGGGTGGATCAAGTTTGCAAGCCTAAGCAAAAGTAAAAATTTAAGAATTATGAAACAACTTATATGTTGTTACAACTTTTTTTTCTGGATTTACACTCACTCACTGGAAACTGTCAATCTTTCACTCGAATCTCCCTCACCTGTAGCCCAGTACATTGGTCGGCCAGTTTGCGGACGCGGTCCAGCACCAGGTCGACGATCTCCTTGCCGATGGTGTAGTGTCCGCGGGCGTAGTTGTTGGCGGCATCCTCCTTGCCCGTGATGAGCTGTTCCGGGTGGAAGAGGTACCGGTATACCCCGATCCGGACCTCGTCTGCACCGGGAGAGGCCAAGGTTACAACACATTTATCGCAGTTCATATCGTAGTGAGGCACCACCCCTTCCCCAAGGAGTTCAATTCAAAGGTAGGGTAATAGTACAACAATATTTGAAGACAATTATGCTAAATATTTCAATGCCCATTGTGAGGGCAGCTGATCGAGATCTCCCTAGGTCAACTACTGACCCTTGCTAGGATGCAGCATACAACAGTTGCTTAATTCCCAGGTACATATTTACTGCTAAAAGAACAGAGGCATCAAGTGAAAGGAAATTTGACCAAAAGTTTCTGTCCTACCGCGAGGATTGATTTGAAGTTGGGCTACATATCAATTTCTAGAGGGTTACTAACGCCACCACAATTGCTTCATGGCCTAGCCAGTATACTTTCGTCCTGAACATTGTTCCTTACCAAAGTAAACTTTGAGTTTACACATTGAGAAGCTGGGTACGGTGCACCTCTCGATGTATACATGCCTGAGGCCTCGGGAACTGAACCCAGGACTTGGGTGTGACCCGATCGCTAATCACCACGCCACAAAGGCATGTTTCCGTTCAACTTATGCTTCTGTTCACTTAACACTAAATCAGTACTCGAGAATTAGACAGATGTTGTAGGCTGTATCCTGAGGAGGGAGGGAGGGGGAATTATCAAGGAAAAGCGCCAAGCCATTACGACTATATAACGCTTGGAAAGAATCAGAATAAGGATTTGGAATGGGACGGAGGGAAGGAATGGTCCCCAACCAATTGGACGGTCGGGGATTGAACGCCAACCTGAATGAAGCGAGACCGTCCAGCCCAAGTGGTTGGGCACCATTCCTTCCCCGTCCCATCGCAAATCCTTATCTTGATCCTTTCCAAGTGCTATATAGTCGGTACTTTCCCTTGATAATTGACCTTGATGAGGAAGGTCAGTAAATGGTTAAGGAGGTATTTGATAAAACTATGTACAGGCTTCCTGTCCCCAACAACGGGAACCAAACCAAAGTTAAAAGAAAATCATAAAATTGAATTGTATATCTTGGAATGCAACACAGCTTCGTTTTCTGTCAAATTAACACGACTCGTTCTCTACATATTTGTGCAGATCAACAGCGATAATATTATTATAATATAGACTTCTGTAATTTGTTAACAATTAAAGAACGACTTAACTCACGGTATATAGCTACCGTGAATAAAGTCAGGTTTTTATTTTTTCAATATGCTGCTAAACTGTTTAATTTCATTGTAATTGTATCGTAGACTGAAGTGAACATAAAAGCGGCGCATAAAGTATATATTAGGATGGAATGGGTAAATTAATATTAAAATGTAATAGGTTTGGTTCGGTTATGGTAGATCAGAAGCGAAACGATATGGCAAGTACCTTAGACAGTGATATAATTACCCACAACACTAGGGAAGGCTGCCTATACTGATATTTACCGTCTATGAAAATGTTTCCAGGTCTCGCTAAATCTTACGAGGAAATGTTTCTATTTTTCGGAGAGGATGAATTTACAAATATTCAAAATATAGTTTATCCGGAGGTTGAAATAACACATTGTTAAATTATACCGACCAGCCTACCAAACGTGGTTATAGATCTTCCGTGGACACTGGGATATGGTTAACTTGTCATAGCCTAATTAAAATAAAATATGACATCATTAGCTATCAACTGTAGCTTTTGACAGGCGCATATGTATGGGATGTAGGAGCAGGAACTGGCCCTATCGTCTGGTCCTGGAAACGAACACAACAAACATGGCAAGCTATAAACAAAACCAGGCCACGTAATAGAGTGGGTGGAGGGCTGAGCGACTCACCCACTACTGACGGCTCCAGGTCCACGAAGACCGCCCTGGGCACGTGTTTCCCCGAGCCAGTCTCGCTGAAGAAGGTGTTGAAGGAGTCATCGCTGCCGCCGACGTACTTGTCCGAGGGCATGGTCCCGTCCGGCTGGATGCCATGCTCAAGGCAATACAGCTCCCAGCAGGCGTTGCCCATCTGCACGCCGGCCTGACCCACGTGGATACTGATGCACTCACGCTGGCCACGGGAGGGAGATAGATAGATGAAGATTAAGACACACATACACAAGAGGTGACATGGGCATGAATAACCCGTAATGGCCACGGGAGAGAAGGCACTCTAAATATACTAGACAACAGTCTCGCTGGGGAGAAATTAGAGTGAGGGGAAGATGGAGTTAGTTATCTTGAGATGATTTTGGGGCTTTAGTGTCCCCGCTGGCCCGGTCCTCTACCAAGCCTCCACCTCCAGGAAGCAGCCCGTGACAGCTGACTAACTCCCAGGTACCTATTTACTGCTACGTAACAGAGGCATCAGGGTGAAAGAAACTCTGCCCATCGTTTCTCTCCGGCGCCCGGGATCGAACCCGGGACCACAGGATCACGTGTACAGTGTTCTGTCAGCTTAGCCACCGGCTCCCCGGCTGGAGAGGCAGTATACAATCCCAGCTACATATATTTTTGTCTGACTTACCATCTACAGCTACTGACCTGCTACGTTTGAGACATGATCGCAATATACAAGATCTTGATAGACATAGACAACGTAAAGGAAGAAGAAAAGTTTAATGTGAGCTATAGGTATTACGAGAGGGCAGAGATGAACCTAGATAAGCAGTAGGGATGCCAGGAGACTCTTCAATGTAAGAGTAGAAGAGATAGTTGATGTTAACTTAGAGCACAAAAAACTAACATGGTCTCAGAAAATACAAATTACGTCAAACCAGTTCCAAGAAGAATTCTACGAATGTGTAACTAGGATAAAGCAGGACAAGAAATCACAGAATGAGTATGGGGTGCACAATAAACTAGCCGCCTCTGGCGGCAACAATAAAAATCAAAGGAATAATGGGCATTTTAACTACACATTGAAACTAAACACGAAGCTACACATTGTTTGACTAGAAAGCCCTTAATTGTCACTGTCCCCAACTGGAGACCAATGTACAAACTGGGGAAACAGAGCTGGGGCAATTTAGGTCACGGAGCTGGACGAGAGATTACCTAACAGGTAGAAAACAGAAAGTGAGGGCACAAGGAGGTAATTGAGAGAGGAAGGAGAGGTGGTGGGGTGGGGGTGCAGGTAGAAAGGAGTCAAGCAAGTGTATCCTCCGGCACGGTTAATGCTGGCCATGTAAGGAAGACCAGGAGAGGGAGGAGGGATAGGCAGGTAGGAGGAGAGGGAAGGGGAGAGAGTGAGGAGGAGAGGGAGCTGGGGACTGGGAGAGGGAGACCATCCAGGCGACTGTGTGGTAATGTAGCAAACCAGTTCTCGTTCCTCCCGTCCTGACTGACTGCGTCGTGGCGGCCTCACTGATTTGCCTGTCAAACAGGGCCCTCTGACTGCCTGTCAAACGAGGCCCTCTGACTGCCTGTCAAACAGGGCCCTCTGACTGCCTGTCAAACAAGGCCCTCTGACTGCCTGTCAAACAAGGCCCTCTGACTGCCTATCAAACAAGGCCCTCTGACTGCCTGTCAAACAAGGCCCTCTGACTGCCTGTCAAACAAAGCCCTCTGACTGCCTGTCAAACAAAGCCCTCTGACTGCCTGTCAAACAAGGCCCTCTGACTGCCTGTCAAACAAGGCCCTCTGACTGCCTGTCAAACAAGGCCCTCTGACTGCCTGTCAAACAAGGCCCTCTGACTGCCTGTCAAACAAGGCCCTCTGACTGCCTGCCAAACAAGGCCCTCTGACTGCCTGTCAAACAAGGCCCTCTGACTGCCTGTCAAACAAGGCCCTCTGACTGCCTGTCAAACAAGGCCCTCTGACTGCCTGTCAAACAAGGCCCTCTGACTGCCTGTCAAACAAGGCCCTCTGACTGCCTGTCAAACAAGGCCCTCTGACTGCCTGTCAAACAAGGCCCTCTGACTGCCTGTCAAACAAGGCCCTCTGACTGCCTGTCAAACAAGGCCCTCTGACTGCCTGCTTAACTGTCAACCTGCTGACCAAAAAAGGCCTTTCTGCTAGTTTAATTGTCTGGGTGTTTACTTGTTAGGTAATATCTTTCTTATCTAACAACTATTTATCTGCCGGCTTAAATACCTGATTACTCGTCTGCCAGCTTAACTACCTGACTACTTATCTACCGGCTTAATAACCTGTCAACTTGTTTGCCGGCTAACTATCCGACTACCCGTCTGCCGACTAAACTACTTGACTGCTTGTCTACCTGCTTGACATATTTACTGCTTGCCATAACCAGGGACTCATTGACCACGACATGAGTAAAAGGCTGCGGGCTTTTATACCTTGCTGACTGACCGCTTGCCAGCCTTGTCCACCTCAGTGTCAGTCAACTGACCTCAGGTGGGAGGGCCTGCCATCGTCTCTACCTTCGACCAGCCAGTTTCCCATAGTCCTGTCTCTCGAGGGCCAGCAGGGACGCTTCTCTGGGGCTATCTTGAGGTTATCTTGAGATGATTTCGGGGCTTTTTAGTGTCCCCGCGGCCCGGTCCTCGACCAGGCCTCCACCCCAGGAAGCAGCCCGTGACAGCTGACTAACACCCAGGTACCTATTTTACTGCTAGGTAACAGAGGCATAGGGTGAAAGAAACTCTGCCCAATGTTTCTCGCCGGCGCCTGGGATCGAACCCAGGACCACAGGATCACAAGTCCAGCGTGCTGTCCGCTCGGCCGACCGGCTCCCTAATGCAACACGACCGGCAGCGTCGAGTCTCTACCACTCGAGCGCTTTAAGTCAACTGGAATTGGTAATAGGCAGAGGTCGACTGGAACCAGTGAGCATCCCAAACGTGGGGACCCCAATTTCACGATAAAACTAGAAAAAGTACAAATGTTTCCACCAAGACTCGTTTCAGAATCACGTGAGATCGGGCGTGAGTCTGTGAGACTCTGCCCTGTTCCACAGACTATGGAACAAAGCTTTGGTTACATCTGTCAGTGGTATAGCATCGCTATAAGAAGTGGTTTTCAATCAAATTTACCACTGTTTTCTGCCATGTCGATGCCAGTTGCCCAAGCACTTGGATAGCTATCGCTGTCTACCCTGAGTGTTCCTGAGGTTGGCGCAGCAGTTGTGGGGTAAGAGGGGGGTTTGTGGTGTGGACGAGTTTTGCAGAAAGTTGCAACGGTGAGGTGGGGGAGGGTTGTGGATTGGTGGAGGGAGCTGAGAGTGGGGTGGGGGTAAGAAGCGCGGGGTGTTGGGTGGGGGGGAGGTTGTCTCACGGTCGCTGGGCCAGACCTGATCCCGTATTAAGTCAACCTCGCTGATAACACCACCCACCTCCCTTCATGTGGGACGACCAAGCTCTTCTGGGGCTGGGTCGCTGCGCCGGGTGTTGCTAGGGCCGTCGATCATTGGTATCTACCTACTGTAAGTCCCTGGAGACAGCTACCTCACGAGTGCACTCCGGGGAGTCAATCTAAATAGAAACATCTACCTGGAGGCATATGCATGGAAGAGTTTACCTTAGGGGGAAATATATTAGGTTACCGCAAGGCGTCTGCTAGTGGTAGACTACTTCTGGAAGCCTACCTTATGACAGTCTACCTGGGGAAGCTTATCCAAGGAATCTATCTGCAGACGTTTACCTGGAGGATAATAATCATGAAAGTTTTCTTGAGGGAACAGCATAAAGTGTTTGCCTAGTGGGAGCGAATCTTTTAAGTCTGCCACGAAGTCAGCAGACTTCGAAGTTACATGACGAAGTCAGCATAGGGAAGAGTTTGGCGTGACATAGCTGAAGTGTGAATGACACGGCACAATGTAGGTGGTAATAATAGGGTATTACATATATCAACACATAATGTAACACGAAATAGTGGATAAATATTGGATAAGTTTAGATTTAGGAAAGATCTGGGTAAATACTGGTTTGGTTACATGGTCGTAGATGTGTGGAACAGATTGCCGGGGAAACACAATGGAAGTGTGATCACTTGATTGTTTCAACACTAGGTTAGACATATTTTATTAATAATCTTAGTTGGATATAAAGAGGGGGCTGCCTCTTATGGGTCAATAAGCCTTTCTGCAGTTTCTTTAATTCTAACGTTCTCGTGTCAACAAGGGCAGTCTAACTGAGGGGAATCGTCCATTGTGAGCTTTCCATTGGTCGGTGGGACTGAGGGCGTCTACCAAGAGTAGTCTGGCTAAATAGGCCTGGCATCCCCCCACAGTTTCAAACAGCGGGCTTACAGACACATATCACTATTGAACATGTGCTTACCTAGAAACCTACAAGGAGTGCGAGCTGACTCCTGGATAGACAGCACTCCTGGTGCACGTGTTCAGTTCGACTTGCATGTTGTGACATTGAATATAGATACCGGTATTAATGTGTTCATACCGGATAAAGAACAGCAAGAACAGTGCGGCAGTAGCGCTGGGAAGGTAATGACTCCACAGCCATCAAGGTCACAGAGCGAGCTGGGATGAACAGTCATTTAGCGAACAAGATCATCATCACCAATACCACAACACCAGTAGAGAGGGTCGTCAGAGGCAAGAATAGCCGCGGTTTTTAATCAGGGATAAATTGTTTGACCTCCGGCTGTCAGTCTCTGGGTGTTTGGCAACACTGTGTACGTGTGCACACCTACATGTGCTTACCTAGGAACCTACAAGGAGTGCGAGCTGACTCCTGGATAGACAGCACTCCTGGTGCACGTGTTCAGCACGATGTGTTCTTGTGTTCTCTCACACCTGTTCTTCCATCGCCTCTTCCGCAGGTTTGTTCGATTTGTTTGTACTTCTCACCACATATGTATATTTTCTGTGTCTCTGAGGCATATGTGTCGTCTGCTTCCCCCTGTGTTATCGCGTCCGTGTGTACTCACCTATTTGTGCTTGCGGGGGTTGAGCTCTGGCTCTTTGGTCCCGCCTCTCAACTGTCAATCAACAGGTGTACAGATTCCCGAGACTACTGGGCTCTATCATTGTGTGTGTGTGTGTGTGTGTGTGTGTACTCACCTAGTTGTACTCACCTAGTTGTGCTTGCGGGGTTGAGCTCTGGCTCTTTGGTCCCGCCTCTCAACCGTCAATCACAGGTGTACAGTTTCCTGAGCCTATTGGGCTCTATCATATCTACACTTGAACTGTGTATGGAGTCAGCCTCCACCACATCGCTTCCTAATGCATTCCATTTGTCAACCACTCTGACACTAAAAAAGTTCTTTCTAATATCTCTGTGGCTCATTTGGACACTCAGTTTCCACCTGTGTCCCCTAGTGCGTGTGCCCCTTGTGTTAAACAGCCTGTCTTTATCTACCCTATCAATTCCTTTGAGAATCTTGTATGTGGTGATCATGTCCCCATTAACTCTTCTGTCTTCCAGCGACATGAGGTTTAATTCCCGTATGTGTGTGCCACTACCCCTTGCTACCAGTTCCAGACACCAGGAAGAATAGTTATCTCCAAATTACCAGGAAGGAACACAACCCCCAAGTACCGGTACCAACTACCAGGAACAACCACCCCCAGCAATCAGTACTAATTGAACAACCACGACATCCTTCTACCAGGAACAAACTACCACTATCACTCAGCTACCGGTAACAACCCTGTACTCACCATGTTAAGGAGTGTGCGAGTGTGGTTGACAGTAGGTAAGGTAGGGCTTACTGGGGCTCCGGTGCCCACCTGCCCTCGTATATATACCCTCACCCCCCCCCCTCTGCTGGTCACGTGACCTATGCCCCGATCTCCTCCTCCCCCCCCCCTTGCTCTTGGGTGGTGTGTGTGTGTGTGTGTGTACTTACCTAATTGTGCTTGCGGGGGTTGAGCTCTGGCTCTTTGGTCCCGCCTCTCAACCATCATCAACTGGTGTACAGGTTCCTGAGCCTATTGGGCTGTATCATATCTACACTTGAAACTGTGTATGGAGTCAGCCTCCACCACATCACTTCCTAATGCATTCCATTTAATATGTGTGTGTGGGTGTGGAGGTGTTGTAAGAGGGGTGAGAGGAGGGGGTAGTAGTATTGATGGTCTAAGGGGGATGGTGGTGGTGGTGGTGGTGGGTAAAGGGTAAGGACTGAAATGTATCCCCTGAGAACAGGAGATACTTTTCCACCCACAGGGTTATTAACTCAAGGAACCGCCTACCCGCCGAAGATGTAAATACCGAAAACTCTGTTAACGTTTTAAAGTACAGCTGGAAAAGATTATCAAATCAAATAGGGGGGGGGACCTTCGACAAGCCGCCGGCTTCCTGTCCCCGTCGAGGTCACTAGTGTTAGTGGCTCTCAGGTAAACTCGGGTAAACTCTAAGTGGGGTGGGGATTATAAGTGGGTGGTGGAGGTGGAGGCCGACTGATTCATATAGTTTAAGACCACCC
>WNGS01000337.1:8800662-8813302 GCA_020271785.1 Procambarus virginalis | reverse complement strand
ACCGGCTTAGCTACCTTGCCTACACTCAGACCCAGACCTCGCCACACAGCACCTTGCTACACTCAGACCCAGACCTCGCCACACAGCACCTTGCCTACGCTCAGACCCAGACCTCGCCACACAGCACCTTGCCTACGCTCAGACCCAGACCTCGCCACAGCACTTGCCTACGCTCAGACCCAGACCTCGCCACACAGCACCTTGCCTACACTCAGACCCAGACCTCGCCACACAGCACCTTGCCTACACTCAGACCCAGACCTCGCCACACAGCTCCTTGCCTACGCTCAGACCCAGACCTCACAACACAGCACCTTGCCTACGCTCAGACCCAGACCTCGCCACACAGCACCCTGCCTACGCTCAGACCCAGACCTCGCCACACAGCACCTTGCCTACGCTCAGACCCAGACCTCGCCACACAGCACTGGATAACAACATCTCTTCCAAGTTCTCTCCGCCCATCCGTAGCTTGAGTGGCATCCATCCCCCATTGTTCCCCTGTTTCTTCACCGATGTGTGATTACTGTACCTTATCTCCCACACAACTTCATCTCTTTCACATGTGTATTGAAGACAAATTTACACCTTGAATATATATATATATATATATATATATATATATATATATATATATATATATATATATATATATATATATATATGTCGTACCTAGTAGCCAGAACGTACTTCTCAGCCTACTATGCAAGGCCCGATTTGCCTAATAAGCCAAGTTTTCTTGAATTAATATATTTTCTCTAATTTTTTTCTTATGAAATGATAAAGCTACCCATTTCATTATGTATGAGGTCAATTTTATTTTATTGAAGTTAATATTAACATAGATATATGACCGAACCTAACCAACCCTACCTAACCTAACCTAACCAATCTTTATAGCTTAGGTTAAGTTAGGTAGCCAAAAAAGTTAGGTTAGGATAGGTTAGGTAGGTTAGGTGGTCGAAAAAACATTAATTCATTAAAACTTGGCTTATTAGGCAAATCGGGCCTTGCATAGTAGGCTGAGAAGTACGTTCTGGCTACTAGGTACGACATTATATATATATATATATATATATATATATATATTATATATATATATATATATAAAATATAATATATAATATATAAAATATGTGTATTTTGGTGTAATAGAATATGTTTTACATAAACAATTCAGTGAGGGCTCCTCCTTGCTATTGCCGTCAATGGAACAGGTGACCTCCAGGTGGCTAGATTTATCCCAGGCGACTTGACCTCGTCAATAGAGCAGTGAGTAAGTTCACAGGTGGTAGCAATCACGTTCAGCAGGGGGGTGTAATTATGCAATCAGGTAGGGTGGCACACCTTAGGTCAGGTCAACGTGCTTACCTCGGTCTTCTTGCTTGGTGGGAGAACGGGTCCAGACATGTCTGGGACAGGTTTTTGTCCGTCTGGTTGTGTGTGTGTGTGTGTGTGTGTGTGTGTGTGTGTGTGTGTGTGTGTGTGTGTGTGTGTGTGTGTATGTGTGTGTGTGTGGTGTGTGTGTGTGTGGTGTGTGGTGTGTGTGTACTCACCTAGTTGTGCTTGCGGGGGTTGAGCTCTGGCTCTTTGGTCCCGCCTCTCAACTGTCAATCAACAGGTATACAGTTTCCTGAGCCTATTGGGCTCTATCATATCTACACTTGAAACTGTGTATGGAGTCAGCCTCCACCACATTACTTCCTAATGCATTCCATTTGTCAACCACTCTGACACTAAAAAAGTTCTTTCTAATATCTCTGTGGCTCATTGGGCACTCAGTTTCCACCTGTGTCCCTAGTGCGTGTGCCCTTGTGTTAAATAGCCTGTCTTTATCTACTCTATCGATTCCCTTGAGAATCTTGAATGTGGTGATCATGTCCCCCCTAACTCTTCTGTCTTCCAACGAAGTGAGGTTTAATTCCCGTAGTCTGTGTGTGTGTGTGTGTGTGTGTGTTGTGTGTGTGTGTGTGTGTGTGTGTGGTGTGTGTGTGTGTGTGTGCCTGCCACTATCACTGCGTAACTTCTTCGTGAATCTAGCCCCAGGTTTCTTCCCGTCTGGTGGCCAGGACAATCTTGTGAGGACGGTACGTAAGCAAGCTAATGAAGCTCTCCATTGTCTGAGAATATCTCTAGTTGGGTTATATGAGGAAAGTCATGCAGATAAACCAACATACACACATGAAGGTGACGACATTTCAGGTGCTCCTGACCCTTATCAGGTCAAGTTGACCTCTTGCTGACCAGAATAACTTGGAAGTAAATAAAAATTAGAAATTAGAAATGAAAATTGGAGTGAATTGGGGTGAAATTAGAAAACTAAAAATGCTAATATTAACGACCACGAATGTCATGTTGATACCTCTAGGCCTGGATGATACATGGATGATACCTGTCAGATGCATGATACCTACAGGTCCTGTAATATATGTCATTTGTTAAGGTAAATCTTCAACACTGGAAGAGTGGTACTTACAGTCCGGTTGAGATAGGATCTGATCTTACTACAGCTGTTGTTGACACGTGTTTACCTCTCGACCCTACTGTTAAACACCTGCACGCGGCAACCTCTGCAATGGTGCAGAAACTTGTAAAGAAGTTCATAAATTGGAGTTACGATAGCCGTCTTCACCTATACACTGCCAACCTCAAAACAGGGACACCAAAACTGTATATTTATGTGTTACAGGTGTGCTCTACCACACTACATCGCTATCTACAAGTTATCTTGAGATGATTTCGGGGCCTAGCGTCCCCGCGGCCCGGTCCTCGACCAGGCCTTTTTGTTACACCCCCCCCCCAAGAAGCAGCCCATAGCATCTAACTCCCAGGTACCTATTCACTGCTAGGTGAAACAAGAGCATCAGGGTGAAAGAAACTGTTTGCCCATTTGTCTCCGCCTCCACCGGGGATCGAACCCAGAGCCTCAGGACTACGAATCCGAAGCGCTGTCGACTCAGCTGTCAGGCGACGGTAAGCACCACTCTTCTGGTTCCTATTCTAAAGCTTCTCTATCCTCCTCTAATACCTATAGAGCTAATAAGCTCTATAACACACTATTATTCAAATTACTTGAGTTTGTAACTGGTGACTCTCAAAACTGTAAATTACTGTAAACTTTTATATACAACTGAACACTTCATGACGCTATGTGGTTGGTTAGAGGAACCTGTTCAGTACTATAACTCATCTTTATATGTAGGGGAATATAAATAAACGGGAAATTCCCTAAATAAACGGGAAATTCCCTAAATAAACGGGAAATTCTCTAAATAAACGGAAATTCCCTAAATAAATGGGAAATTCCCTAAATAAACGGGAAATTCCCTAAATAAACGGGAAATTCCATAAAAAAAACGGGAAATTCCCTAAATAAACGGGAAATTCCCTAAATAAACGGGAAATTCCCTAAATAAACGGGAAATCCCTAAAAACGGAAAATTCCCTAAATAAACGAGAAATTCCCTAAATAAACGGGAAATTCCCTAAATAAACGAGAAATTCCCTAAATGAACAGGAAATTGCATAAATAAACGGATTTTTTTATTAAAGTTTCGGCAGTTAAACTTTGCCAAAATACCTTCTTATTATAAGATTATAAGACATCAGAACATAACAGTGAGTGATGTGTCTAGTGGCGCGGGAGATCTACACGAAAGAATTATTGAAGTCAGAGGAGAAGACATCAACCAAACTGGCTCTACGAAATGATTAAGGAATGAATGTACCATACACATATGGCTTGTTGACGCGCAATATTAGTCCTGTCCAAATCAGATCCCAGTTTACATGGGCTGGGAGTTCACTGTGGGCCCTAGGCAGCAAGTGAGTTTCTTGATGTCAGTTCACAGACTAAGTTCACAGGATACAAGTCACAGACTGTAAGTTCACAGAAAAAATGTTGTAGTGAATACGTTTTTAATTTAAAATAATGTCTGCCACACACAGCCAGATATATAGGAGCTAGGACCCCACACACAGCCAGGACCCCACACACAGCCAGGACCCCACACACAGCCAGGACCCCACACACAGCCAGGACCCCACACACAGCCAGGACCCCACACACAGCCAGGACCCCACACACAGCCAGGACCCCACACACAGCCAGGACCCCACACACAGCCAGGACCCCACACACAGCCAGGACCCCACACACAGCCAGGACCCCACACACAGCCAGGACCCCACACACAGCCAGGACCCCCCACAGCCAGGACCCCACCCACAGCCAGGACCCCACACACAGCCAGGACCCCACACACAGCCAGGACCCCACACACAGCCAGGACCCCACACACAGCCAGGACCCCACACACAGCCAGGACCCCACACACAGCCAGGACCCCACACACAGCCAGGACCCCACACACAGCCAGGACCCCACACACAGCCAGGACCCCACACACAGCCAGGACCCCACACACAGCCAGGACCCCACACACAGCCAGGACCCCACACACAGCCAGGACCCCACACACAGCCAGGACCCTACCACAGCCAGGACCCCACACACAGCCAGGACCCCACACACAGCCAGGACCCCACACACAGCCAGGACCCCACACACAGCCAGGACCCCACACACAGCCAGGACCCCACACACGCCAGGACCCCACACACAGCCAGGACCCCACACACAGCCAGGACCCCACACACAGCCAGGACCCACACACAGCCAGGACCCCACACACAGCCAGGACCCCACCACAGCCAGGACCCCACACACAGCCAGGACCCCACACACAGCCAGGACCCCACCAACAGCCAGGACCCCACACACAGCCAGGACCCACACACAGCCAGGACCCCACACACAGCCAGGACCCCACACACAGCCAGGACCCCACACACAGCCAGGACCCCACCCACAGCCAGGACCCACAACACAGCCAGGACCCCACACACAGCCAGGACCCCACCACACAGCCAGGACCCCACACACAGCCAGGACCCCACACACAGCCGGACCCCACACACAGCCAGGACCCCACCCACAGCCAGGACCCACACACAGCCAGGACCCCATACACAGCCAGGACCCACCCACAGCCAGGACCCCACACAGCCAGGACCCCACACACAGCCAGGACCCCACACACAGCCAGGACCCCACACACAGCCAGGACCCCACTCACAGCCAGGACCCCACACACAGCCAGGACCCCACACACAGCCAGGACCCCACACACAGCCAGGACCCCACACACAGCCAGGACCCACACACAGCCAGGACCCCAAACACAGCCAGGACCACACACACAGCCAGGACCCCACACACAGCCAGGACCCCACACAGCCAGGACCCCACCCACAGCCAGGACCCCACACACAGCCAGGACCCCACACACAGCCAGGACCCCACCCACAGCCAGGACCCAACACACAGCCAGGACCCCCACACAGCCAGGAACCCCACACACAGCCAGGACCCCACCCACAGCCAGGACCCCACACACAGCCAGGACCCCACACACAGCCAGGACCCCACACACAGCCAGGACCCCACACACAGCCAGGACCCCCACACAGCCAGGACCCCACACACAGCCAGGACCCCACACACAGCCAGGACCCCACACACAGCCTAGCTGTCCCTGCAGCCAATGCTGGCCTGACCATAGGCAGGAGTAATAATACCGATGAATCTTTGTTGATTTATTTAATGTCGCATTGTCTCACCTCCTGGGTGAGGAGGAGGAGAAGAAGCAGGAGGCGCAGGAGGAGGAGGAGGAGGAGAAGGCTGACAATTTGAGCAGTGTGATGACGTCACAGCGGGGCAGGTTGCCACCCCGCATCTCTTACGTCACTCAGCTAAAGCTTTTTGCTGCGGTGAAAGCTTGGCCTCACTACCGCTGACAGCCGCGGTCAGCACTGATGGCTTGGGTCCTGACCCGCTGACAGCTGCGGTCAGCACTGATGGCTTGGGTCCTGACCCGCTGACAGCCACGGTCAGCACTGATGGCTTGGGTCCTGACCCACTGACAGCCGCGGTCAGCACTGATGGCTTGGGTCCTGACCCGCTGACAGCCGCGGTCAGCACTGATGACTTGGGTCCTGACCCGCTGACAGCCACGGTCAGCACTGATGACTTGGGTCCTGACCCGCTGACAGCCGCGGTCAGCACTGATGGCTCGGGTCCTGACCCGCTGACAGCCACGGTCAGCACTGATGACTTGGGTCCTGACCCGCTGACAGCTGCGGTCAGCACTGATGGCTCGGGTCCTGACCCGCTGACAGCCACGGTCAGCACTGATGACTTGGGTCCTGACCCGCTGACAGCCGCGGTCAGCACTGATGGCTCGGGTCCTGACCCGCTGACAGCCACGGTCAGCACTGATGACTTGGGTCCACACAAAGATGTCACGTTAGAACTCTCTGCGACGTCAAAAATTACGTTAGATATATTCCGAGACGTCAACCCTGCCCCCCTGTGGTGTCATGAACGATCCGCCAACTATCTGTGATGTCATTGCGGTCCAAGATGTCAGAGATTGGTTCGTGACTTGAGAACAATGCGTGTGATGTCAGGCCAGCCCGTGACGTCATCAACTGTCATGAAACATTCATTAAGTGAGCCAGGTCCTTCCCCCCCCCTCGTTCCTCCCACAGTCCTCCCACGCTGTGAGGGGATGTCTCCCTGTACCTAGGGAGTAATTGACGTCATCTTCCAACGTGACGTCACTGACGTCATCAATATTTCTTGACATAAATAACTATTCGTGACATCATAGACATTTCATGACGTTAAATATATTTTAGGAAGAATATATGGTGTTATTATGGTCCATGGTGTTATTATGGTCCATGGTGTTATTATGGTCCATGGTGTTATCATGGACCATAGTAATGTTAAGGACCATGGTATCATTTGCATGTCATCGAAGGTCACAAACCTTTTGTTTCATGTTAGTTTATGTGCCATCATGCCGCATGGAACCGCATGGGAGCCTCATGGAGCCTCATGGGAGCCGCATGGGATCCGCGTGGATCCGCATGGTGCCACATGGAGCCGCATGGAGCCGCATGGGAGCCGCATGGAGCCCATGGAGCCGCATGGAGGCTCATGGAGCCGCATAGGAGCCGCATGGAGCCTCATGGAGCCGCATGGGAGCCTCATGGATCCGCATGGAGCAGTATGGAGCCGCATGGAAGCCGCGTGGGAGCCACATGGGAGCCGCATGGAGCCGCATGGAGCCTCATGGAGCCGCATGAAGGCCCATGGAGGCCCATGGAGCCGCATGGAGCCGCATGGAGCCGCATGGCGCCATATGGAGCCGCACGGAGCCGCATGGGAGCCGCATGGGTGCCGCATGGGAGCCGCATGGGAGCCGCATGGAGCTGCATGGAGCCGCATGGAGCCGCATGGGAGCCTCATGGATCCGCATGGAGCCGCTTAGGAGCCTCATGGGAGCCGCATGGAGCCTCATGGAGCCGCATGGAGCCTCATGGTGCCGCATGGAACCTCATGGAGCCGCATAGAGCCGCATGGAGCCACATGGAGCCGCATGGAGCTGCATGGAGCCGCATGGGAGCCGCATGGAGGCTCATGGGTGCCGCATGGGAGCCGCATGGAGCTGCATGGAGCCGCATGGGAGCCGCATGGGAGCCTCATGGATCCGCATGGAGCCGCATAGGAGCCTCATGGGAGCCGCATGGAGCCTCATGGAGCCGCATGGAGCCGCATGGAACCTCATGGAGCCGAATAGAGCCGCATGGACCCGCATGGAGCCACATGGAGCCGCATGGAGCCACATGGAGCCGCATGGGAGCCGCATGGAGCCGCATGGAGCCGCATGGGAGCCTCATAGGAGCCGCATGGAGCCGCATGGAGCCGCATGGGAGCCGCATGGAGCCACATGGAGCCGCATGGGAGCCGCATGGAGCCGCATGGAGCCGCATGGGAGCCGCATGGAGCCACATGGAGCCGCATGGAGCCGCATGGAGCCGCATGGAGCCGCATGGGAGCCTCATAGGAGCCGCATGGAGCCGCATGGAGCCGCATGGGAGCCGCATGGGAGCCTCATAGGAGCCGCATGGAGCCGCATGGAGCTGCATGGGAGCCGCATGGAGCCGCATGGAAGCCGCATGGAGCCGCATGGAGCCGCATGGGAGCCTCATAGGAGCCGCATGGAGCCGCATGGAGCCGCATGGGAGCCTCATAGGAGCCGCATGGAGCCGCATGGAGCCGCATGGGAGCCGCATGGAGCCACATGGAGCCGCATGGGAGCCGCATGGAGCCGCATGGAGCCGCATGGAGCCGCATGGGAGCCTCATAGGAGCCGCATGGAACTGCATGGAGCCGCATGGGAGCCGCATGGAGCCACATGGAGCCGCATGGGAGCCGCATGGAGCCTCATGGAGCCGCATGGAGCCGCATGGGAGCCTCATAGGAGCCGCATGGAACTGCATGGAGCCGCATGGGAGCCGCATGGAGCCACATGGAGCCGCATGGGAGCCGCATGGAGCCTCATGGAGCCGCATGGAGCCGCATGGGAGCCTCATAGGAGCCGCATGGAACTGCATGGAGCCGCATGGGAGGCTGATATTCAAAGTTGGGAGCATGGGTGCACGGGGCCCAGAGCGTCCTCCCCAAAGTTGATGGCGTTTTATCTAGGTCATGACGCTAGCGGGTTCCTGGCCTGCTATTGGTGGGTCAGGGGCCGTCTGTGACGTCATCAGAGCCCTCCTTCACTATTGGCGGGTCAGCAAGAATACGTGACGCAACCCAAATCCCGCCATGCTATTGGAGGGTCATCCGGACGTCATTCATGACGTCTCGACAACCTTGCCCGGCTATAGGCGGGTCACGAGGGCGTTACCGCAGGGCTGTGACGTCACGGGACAGCTCAGCTTGCCATTGGCTGGTCATACGAGGTTCCAAGGCTACCAGAATTTCGCCTCTACGGTTAGTGGATAAGCAAGAGGCGAGACGTCACAACTAGGCCGTGATGTAATGGCCATACAGTGACGCTATTGGCGGGTCACGATGACGTGGCGGTAGCCAGATGACGTTACTGGCGGGTCATGATAACGTCACGGATTTCCAGTGACGCTATTGGCGGGTCATGGTGACGTCAGAGCCCACTAAGTCAGAGGACGCGGGAACAGCAAGCAACTCCTTTGTCCCGACACAGCTCCTACCACCACCGCCCCATCAATCCCCCCCCCCCCACACACACCAGTTTGATTTTAGGAAAATATTTATAGCAATAATTTCACCACAAACAAAAGAACAGTGTTGGCGTGAGACTGAAGACTGAGTATTATATTTGGGAGAGGACGGAGCGGCTATAGCTGGCAGTAGCCACGTATAGGAGACGTATGTCGAACGTCAACGTTTTGGCAACGATTGGAGGGAATTATTGGACAGTGAAGGGGGGGGGACATGGGGAAGGTGGGGGAGGTGAGAGAAAGGTGGGGAGGTGAGAGAAAGGTGGGGGAGGTGAGAGAAAGGTGGGGGAGGTGAGAGAAAGGTGGGGGAGGTGAGAGAAAGGTGGGGGAGGTGAGAGAAAGGTGGGGAGGTGAGAGAAAGGTGGGGGAGGTGAGAGAAAGGTGGGGGAGGTGAGAGAAAGGTGGGGAGGTGAGAGAAAGGTGGGGGAGGTGAGAGAAAGGTGGGGGAGGTGAGAGAAAGGTGGGGAGGTGAGAGAAAGGTGGGGGAGGTGAGAGAAAGGTGGGGGAGGTGAGAGAAAGGTGGGGAGGTGAGAGAAAGGTGGGGGAGGTGAGAGAAAGGTGGGGGAGGTGAGAGAAAGGTGGGGAGGTGAGAGAAAGGTGGGGGAGGTGAGAGAAAGGTGGGGAGGTGAGAGAAAGGTGGGGAGGTGAGAGAAAGGTGGGGAGGTGAGAGAAAGGTGGGGGAGGTGAGAGAAAGGTGGGGGAGGTGAGAGAAAGGTGGGGAGGTGAGAGAAAGGTGGGGGAGGTGAGAGAAAGGTGGGGAGGTGAGAGAAAGGTGGGGGAGGTGAGAGAAAGGTGGGGAGGTGAGAGAAAGGTGGGGGAGGTGAGAGAAAGGTGGGGAGGTGAGAGAAGGTGGGGGAGGTGAGAGAAAGGTGGGGAGGTGAGAGAAAGGTGGGGAGGTGAGAGAAAGGTGGGGGAGGTGAGAGAAAGGTGGGGGAGGTGAGAGAAAGTTGGGGAGGTGAGAGAAAGGTGGGGGAGGTGAGAGAAAGGTGGGGAGGTGAGAGAAAGGTGGGGGAGGTGAGAGAAAGGTGGGGAGGTGAGAGAAAGTTGGGGAGGTGAGAGAAAGGTGGGGGAGGTGAGAGAAAGGTGGGGGAGGTGAGAGAAAGGTGGGGGAGGTGAGAGAAAGGTGGGGGAGGTGAGAGAAAGGTGGGGGAGGTGAGGAAATGGGGATATTATTGCCTGGTAGAAAGACAGTGAGAATAAAAGGCAATAGGACACAGGATAGACTAGGGGAAGAACAACAGACTAGGGGAAGAACAACAGACTAGGGGAAGAACAACAGACTAGGGGAAGAACAACAGACTAGGGGAAGAACAACAGACTAGGGGAAGAACAACAGACTAGGGGAAGAACGACAGACTAGGGGAAGAACGACAGACTAGGGGAAGAAGGACAGACTAGGGGAAGAACGACAGACTATGATAAGCAGGAGAAACAAAGGTAAGCAAGAGAGACGAGGGTAACAAGAACAAATAACACCATGAACAAACAACAGAAGATGAACAATACAAGGAGGAGAAACAGCAGAAGGTTACTGCAGAGGAACCAACAACCATAGAATAATGAACAAAGCGAGAACAAGAACAGGGGGGGGGAGGAATAAACCAGGATAAGCAAGAAACTAAGAATAAATTAAAACAGGCACGAACAGGAAGATAACCAAGAACAGGATAAATATGAAGCTAGGAAACAGGATATAGGATAAACTATATCCTATAAACTATAGGAAAAACAAGATGTGAGGAGAGAAAATTGACACAAAGAGTAAATATAAATAAAAACGATAACTACACAACACGAGAATAATTAAACAGACATCAAATAAGAAACAGAAGATAACTAGACAGGAGAGTAACGAACAACAGGAAAGAATCATGATAAAGCAAGAGAAAGAAGTAGAACGGTAACACAGGAAAGGAATAAACGAGAAGAATAGAAGACAGCTCAAACAGAATAGAACAAAGAACACTTAGAGAAGGATAGACCAGAACAATTAAAAAGGAGAAGCAAGAATAAGATAAAGCCATAGATTAAAAAAAAAATAACAGCGGACGGATACAAGCAGACGAGTCAAAAATAGAATGATAAATCCGCAGACACAAGAAGAAACGAAGAATAAAGAAGGAAAAACAAGGATAAAGCAGAAGAAACCCGCAAAATTCGGGTGATAAACTAGGAGAAGAAAGAACAAGTGATTAGGTGGATAGCAACAGGAGGATAGAGAAAGGATAGCACCAGGAGGATAGAGAAAGGATAGCAACAGGAGGATAGAGAAAAGATAGCACCAGGAGGATAGAGAAAGGATAGCACCAGGAGGATAGAGAAAAGATAGCACCAGGAGGATAGAGAAAAGATAGCACCAGGAGGATAGAGAAAAGATAGCACCAGGAGGATAGAGAAAGGATAGCACCAGGAGGATAGAGAAAGGATAGCACCAGGAGGATAGAGAAAAGATAGCAACAGGAGGATAGAGAAAAGATAGCAACAGGAGGATAGAGAAAGGATAGCAAAGGAGGATAGAGAAAGGATAGCAGCCACATAAGAATAAAAGGAGAACAGTAGGAGATGAAAAGAGCAAGGATACAAGTAACAGAATCAAGATAAAACAACAGAAGCAACAAAGGAATACAAATTAATAAAGCAAAGATATGAAGAAGAAACAGAAGAATAATCAGGTGTAATAACAGTAGATGGATAAAGCATTAAATAACCTGAACAGAAAACTATTAAAGTAACGTGAACAGGAACAAAAGAATAAAGTGCAGAAAATAAATCAATATAATAAGAATAAGCAAACGCAGGAAAGAGAAGAGAAGAAGGAGCTAGAACAAAAGATTAAGGATGAGCTAGAACAGAATGAGAACACAACAGGAGAGAGCAACAACAGAAGAATGAAACAGCGATTAACAAGACCGTTTCGAAGTACAAGACAGTCAAAGCGTTCTTGCAGCACATGGACAGCAGTTCACGGAGGAGACGAACATCTAAGACCCGCAAGACCTACACCAACCCTCTGCCACACCGCCACGGGTACAACAGATAAGAAAGCAGAAGGACACAGTAGCAATAGGAACTCCTAAAGCAGGAATATGCTATATTTTAGTCGGACGACCCAACGATATATCGGATAACGAAGAAACACGATAACGGTCCAGGGCGGAGCGAAACGTCGATGTTTCTCCATCTTCTGAAGTGTGGTTTTGGTCATGATATCATTGGGATGGTTGTCCTAGAGGTCACAACGGTTAGTATATATGGTATCAAGTTGAGTGGGACCCCTAGTGGGACCTCAAATGGGAACTAGTGGATCGGAGTCCCTAATGGGACCTCGAGTGGGACTCGGAGTCCCTAATGGGACCTCGAGTGGGACTCGGTGTCCCCCTAGTGGGACCTCGAGTGGGACTCGGAGTCCCTAATAGGACCTCGAGTGGGACTCGGCGTCCCCTAATGGAACCTCGAGTGGGATCGG
>WNGS01000337.1:8783627-8800637 GCA_020271785.1 Procambarus virginalis | reverse complement strand
CTCGGAGTCCCCTAATGGGACCTCGAGTGGGACTCGGTGTCCCCCTAGTGGGACCTCGAGTGGGACTTCGTAACCAGTGGCTCAATCCGACTTCTATTCTCGACCTTATATGCGTCTATATACGACCTTCTCGATTATATACGACCAAAAAAGTCGTATATATATACCGACTCTTTTTCACAAACAATTCAGACGAGTACACAAAATCACTATAGAACAATATGCAATAATTAATAACATGTTATCGCCTCATGTTGTTCATAATTCAAGTCTGGCACACGTCGAGGACCGGGCCGCTGGGACGTTGAGCCCCGAACTCATCCATATGTTGATATTATTGACCCTTATATTACGAGAACAATAAAAAAAGAAACTATAAAAATGAAAGAAAATTATTAGGTAAAACAAGAAATAAAGCAGTGGATATAAGCAAATAGAAATGATAAAACAGGAGGTAAAGGAGAACCAAAGAAGACAGCAGCGAGACAAAGCAATATAGCAAGAAGGAAAGGAAGGAATTGGTGAGAAAGAATGGGAGAAAGATGTACAAAGACGAGAACAGGAGGAGGGGATAAAGCAAGAACAGGGGGAGGGGATAAAGCAAGAACAGGGGGACGGGGATAGAAGGCAGAACAGGGAGGCGGGGATAAAGCAAGAACAGGGGGAGAGGGATTAACGCTAAGACACAGGGGAGGGGATAAAGCAAGAACAGGGGAGGAGATAAAGCAAGAACCGGGGGAGGGGATAAAGCAAGAACAGGAGGAGGGGAAAAAGCAAGAACAGTGGAGGGGATAAAGCAAGAACAGGATGGAGGGGATATAAAGCAACGCAACAGGGGGAGGGGATAAAGGGCAAGAACAGGGGGAGGGGATAACGCAAGAACAGGAGGAGGGGATAAAGCAAGAACAGGAGGAGGGTATAAAGAAGAAACGGGGAGAGGATAAGCAAGAACAGGGGGAGAGGATAAAGCAAGAACAGGGGAAGATGATAACACACACACACACACACATCCTCAGGAAGCAGTCCGTAGCAGCTGTTGCGGACTGCAATAGGTAACTCCCAGGTACCTATTTATTGCTAGACGAATAGGCATCAGGATGAAAGAAATTCTGCCATTTGTTGTGCCTCTGCCAGGGGATCGAGCCCGGGGCCCTTAGGTCTACGATCTCGGAGTGTTGTACACTCAGCCACGAGGCCCACAACTGTATGTGACTGTGAGTGTGAATGTGTGTGTGGTGTGTGTGTGTGTGTGTGTGTGTGTGTGTGTGTGTGTGTGGTGTGTGTGTGTGTGTGTGTGTGTGGTATTCACCTAGTTTTAACCTGGTTGTGCTTGCAGGGGTTAAGCTCTGCTCTTTCGGCCCGCCTCTCAATGTCAATCAACTGTTACTAACTACTAACTTTTCTCCACACACACCCAGGAAGCAGCCTATAACAGCTGTCTAACTCCCAGGTACCTATTTACTGCTAGGTAACAGGATCATCAGGATGAAAGAAACTCTGCCATCTGTTTTCGCCGGCGCCGGGAAACGAACCCGGTCCACAGGACTACGTATCCAGCGTGCTGTCCACTCAGCCACCAGCGCCCGAGAATGTGTGTGTGTGTGTGTGTGTGTGTGTGTGTGTGTGTGTGTGTGTGTGTGTGTGTGTGTGTGTGTGTGTGTGTGTGTGTGTGTGTGTGTTTGCGTGTGAAGAGAAAAGAAGTACGGGATCGTGCTTGTGCATATGAATGTGTGTGTGTGTGTACGTGCGTGAGAAAGATACAGTGGGTGTGCGTGTGCGTGCGTGTGCGTCTGAGAGAAAGTATGTGTGCATATGTGTGTGTGTGTGTATGCTGGTATGAACAGAAGTGCATCATGTATAATGACTACTATATTTGGTATAAATCCCAGTATGAATCATGGTATGATGTGATATACCAGTACTTCGCTGTCTGGTATGGTAGTGGTATGCTTGAATTCCAGCCTCACGTGATGCTTGGTTCGAGACCCGCTGTTATCACAAGTCCTTCTATGTTATAAAAATACTGTGTTGTATTTTGTCTCCAGCCTTTCGTCAAGTGGTGTTCTTGGTAGCCCAGGACACGGATCACGAAGTTTCAGCCCCGCTCCTGTCTCAGGTAAGTCCATCACGGGCACACCATAGCCCGTGCTACTTGGAACTTTTAGTTCCCAGTAGTTGAATCTTAAACAACAACAACGGATCACGAAGGAACTGGAGGTGAGGTCTATATGAGGCAGCGTGCGTACGTATAAGTCTACGGACGCACGCTGCCACGTTTAACTATGACTCGTTCCTGAACTTGTAGAGCCATGATTACGGAGAGGCAAAGTCCTGCAGTTTGTGCTCCACTTCCTAGTCTAGTGATTCCCAATTTTTAGGGGTAATTCCACCCCTATTGGTTCTATAAACTTCAGTGACCTCCTACTCCATTTTGTACCTTAAATGGAGTTATTATGATTATTTAACCATGAGGAAGAATGATCTATTCTGCAGGCGATGAGTCACAATAACGTGGCTTAAGTATGTTGACCAATCCACACACTAGAAAATGAAGGGACGACGACGTTTCGGTCCGTCCTGGACCATTCTCAAGTCGATTGTCTCACAATCGACTTGAGAATGGTCCAGGACGGACCGAAACGTCGTCGTCCCTTCACCTTCTAGTGTGTGGTCTGGTCAACATACTTTAGCCACGTTATTGTGACTCATCGCCTGCTTAAATCCCTTTCCTGTTCGGCCTTTCTGGTCAGTTGTCCAAAATCAGGACTTATATTATTTAGCAAAAGTTTTAAATCGCTTCATTCTGTAATCTGAAGTAGAGTTCTTTGCTTAGGTAGAGGTTGAACGACCAGGGTTAAACCACGCTCCACTAAATATAATGTTGCAGATACAAGCATGATTGAGCTTTCTAACTGGTCTCCACATTGAAGGATTGCTAAAAAAATTCCCACTGTGACCAAATATCTTGGAATGATTTCTTAACCCTGGCTTCTGTTCAATGACATTTTGCAGCTCGGTTAATTCCTGCTTTACTCCAACATCTTCAGGATCTGAAAATGGACTTATGACTTAACTCGGAATGCCTAACAAAAGAAAATCTTCAAATCTCTCATATATATCTTTGTGCAACATATGCAAATGGTCACAATATACACGCAAAGCATCGCCCTTCATCCCAATTTTCTTATCTTGTTAAGATAAGCTAGGGAATTACTTATATGGAGTTTCAAAAGTTATAATTTTGGAATAAACGTAGAGTTAACCTACTTAGCCTTAATAAGATTGATCTATTTCTATGCACCGACATTGATCTCATTGAACTTAACAAATAGGATTGAAAACTGAGCAAAGTTGTGCCTAATCTTTCTCAGTTCATCACTGGAGAAAGTTTCGGTGTTTCCAAAAACTAGACTATTGAGCCGAAACATTCTTAAAGGAGTCATTAGCAGCTGTCTAATTACGATCAACAAACTTCACTATTAAAAAGAAAACGTTCAAAATATTCATCATTCTCATCACCTCGCTTACCGAATAGCCGATCATTAAGGTCATCGGCTGTAATGTTATTACCTGAAGTTGTGTATCTTACCATGCGTTGGCGATTGTTAACATTTTTTACAACTTGAAATTGACGATGAATAACGCACGAACGGTGAAGATATTAGCAACAACATTTGTTCCTATCGTTGACAAAACTACCCCGGCAACCCTTCACTATGCACTTGTCATCAGTTGCAAGAGCAACTACTAGCAACGAGATATTAGCAGAATTTGGTGCTCTTCGAAGAAGTGCTCAGTATCATGAAACAACGAGGCTCCGTTAGTATCAGTTTCTAGTTACCCTGCCAGTACCATTAACCCCTTGCTCAAATGTTACGTCTTTTGTGAAGCGCAGATAAGCGAGTAGCAAAGATTCCTTGCCGGCAAAGATGACTCGTCCAACTAGTGGCGTTAGTATACTGCACAAAATGTTTTCCACATTCTTCACAGCTTCATCTTTGCTCTGTATTATAGTCGAGAGGTATGCGTCAAGATTATATCGTGTGGAATTATATCTTGAGGATCCCTTAATTATATCGTGGGGTTCCCTTAATTATATCGTGGGGGATCCCTAATTACATCGTGGGGATCCCTTAATTACATCGTGGAGATCCCACAATGTTGTCTTTCTACTAGAGCGTGTTCCTAGTGAACATGCTAGTATAAAATACTAGATACATACTAGTAAAAGACATAATAGTCGGGCATCCACCACTGACCAGAAAAGACTGCAAGTCTAGAAGCTATACTCATATAACAAGACCCAACCTAATATACAGAGTACCGGCTTAGCTACCTTGCATACACTCAGACCCAGACCTCGCCACACAGCACCTTGCCTACACTCAGACCCAGACCTCGCCCCACAGCACCTTGCCTACGCTCAGACCCAGACCTCGCCACACAGCACCTTGCTACACTCAGACCCAGACCGCACACAGCACCTTGCCTACGCTCAGACCCCGACCTCGCCACACAGCACCTTGCCTACGCTCAGACCAGACCTCGCCACACAGCACCTTGCCTACACTCAGACCCAGACCTCGCACACAGCACCTTGCTACGCTCAGACCCAGACCTCGCCACACAGCACCTTGCCTACGCTCAGACCCAGACCTCGCCACACAGCAACCTTGCCTACGCTCAGACCCAGACCTCGCCACACAGCACCTTGCCTACACTCAGACCCAGACCTCGCCACACGCACCTTGCCTACACTCAGACCCAGACCTCGCCACCAGCTCCTTGCCTACGCTCAGACCCAGACCTCACAACACAGCACCTTGCCTACGCTCAGACCCAGACCTCGCCACACAGCACCTGCCTACGCTCAGACCCAGACCTCGCCACACAGCACCTTGCTACGCTCAGACCCAGACCTCGCCACACAGACCCTGCCTACTCAGACCAGACCTGCCACACAGCACCTTGCCTACGCTCAGACCCAGACCTCGCCACACAGCACTGGATAACAACATCTCTTCCAAGTTCTCTCCGCCCATCCATAGCTTGAGTGGCATCCATCCCCCATTGTTCCCCTGTTTCTTCACCGATGTGTGATTACTGTACCTTATCTCCACAACAACTTCATCTCTTTCCACATGTGTATTGAAGACAAATTTACACCTTGAATATATATATATATATATATATATATATATAATATATATATATATATATATATATATATATGTCGTACCTAGTAGCCAGAACGTACTTCTCAGCCTACTATGCAAGGCCGATTTGCCTAATAAGCCAAGTTTTCTTGAATTAATATTTTCTCTAATTTTTTTCTTATGAAATGGTAAAGCTACCCATTTCATTATGTATGAGGTCAATTTTATTTTATTGAAGTTAATTTAACATAGATATATGACCGAACCTAACCAACCCTACCTAACTAACCTAACCAATCTTTATAGCTTAGGTTAAGTTAGGTAGCCAAAAAAAGTTAGGTTAGGATAGGTTAGGTAGGTTAGGTGGTCGAAAAAAACATTAATTCATTAAAACTTGGCTTATTAGGCAATCGGGCCTTGCATAGTAGGCTGAGAAGTACGTTCTGGCTACTAGGTACGACATATATATATATATATATATATATATATATATATATATATATATATAAAATATAATATATATATAAAATATGTGTATTTTGGTGTAATAGAATATGTTTTACATAAACAATTCAGTGAGGGCTCCTCTTGCTATTGCCGTCAATGGAACAGGTGACCTCCAGGTGGCTAGATTTATCCCAGGCGACTTGACCTCGTCAATAGAGCAGTGAGTAAGTTCACAGGTGGTAGCAATCACGTTCAGCAGGGGGGTGTAATTATGCAATCAGGTAGGGTGGCACACCTTAGGTCAGGTCAACGTGCTTACCTCGGTCTTCTTGCTTGGTGGGAGAACGGGTCCAGACATGTCTGGGACAGGTTTTTGTCCGTCTGGTTGTGTGTGTGTGTGTGTGTGTGTGTGTGTGTGTGTGTGTGTGTGTGTGTGTGTGTGTATGTGTGTGTGTGTGTGTGTGTGTGTGTGTGTGTGTGTGTGTGTGTACTCACCTAGTTGTGCTTGCGGGGGTTGAGCTCTGGCTCTTTGGTCCCGCCTCTCAACTGTCAATCAACAGGTATACAGTTTCCTGAGCCTATTGGGCTCTATCATATCTACACTTGAAACTGTGTATGGAGTCAGCCTCCACCACATTACTTCCTAATGCATTCCATTTGTCAACCACTCTGACACTAAAAAAGTTCTTTCTAATATCTCTGTGGCTCATTTGGGCACTCAGTTTCCACCTGTGTCCCCTAGTGCGTGTGCCCCTTGTGTTAAATAGCCTGTCTTTATCTACTCTATCGATTCCCTTGAGAATCTTGAATGTGGTGATCATGTCCCCCCTAACTCTTCTGTCTTCCAACGAAGTGAGGTTTAATTCCCGTAGTCTGTGTGTGTGTGTGTGTGTGTGTGTGTGTGTGTGTGTGTGTGTGTGTGTGTGTGTGTGTGTGTGTGTGTGTGTGTGTGTGTGCCTGCCACTATCACTGCGTAACTTCTTCGTGAATCTAGCCCCAGGTTTCTTCCCGTCTGGTGGCCAGGACAATCTTGTGAGGACGGTACGTAAGCAAGCTAATGAAGCTCTCCATTGTCTGAGAATATCTCTAGTTGGGTTATATGAGGAAAGTCATGCAGATAAACCAACATACACACATGAAGGTGACGACATTTCAGGTGCTCCTGACCCTTATCAGGTCAAGTTGACCTCTTGCTGACCAGAATAACTTGGAAGTAAATAAAAATTAGAAATTAGAAATGAAAATTGGAGTGAATTGGGGTGAAATTAGAAAACTAAAAATGCTAATATTAACGACCACGAATGTCATGGTTGATACCTCTAGGCCTGGATGATACATGGATGATACCTGTCAGATGCATGATACCTACAGGTCCTGTAATATATGTCATTTGTTAAGGTAAATCTTCAACACTGGAAGAGTGGTACTTACAGTCCGGTTGAGATAGGATCTGATCTTACTACAGCTGTTGTTGACACGTGTTTACCTCTCGACCCTACTGTTAAACACCTGCACGCGGCAACCTCTGCAATGGTGCAGAAACTTGTAAAGAAGTTCATAAATTGGAGTTACGATAGCCGTCTTCACCTATACACTGCCAACCTCAAATCAGGGACACCAAAACTGTATATTTATGTGTTACAGGTGTGCTCTACCACACTACATCGCTATCTACAAGTTATCTTGAGGTTATCTTGAGATGATTTCGGGGCCTAGCGTCCCCGCGGCCCAGTCCTCGACCAGGCCTTTTTGTTACACACCCCCAGGAAGCAGCCCGTAGCAGCTGTCTAACTCCCAGGTACCTACTCACTGCTAGGTGAAACAAGGACATCAGGGTGAAACTGTTTGCCCATTTGTCTCCGCCTCCACCGGGGATCGAACCCAGAGCCTCAGGACTACGAATCCGAAGCGCTGTCGACTCAGCTGTCAGGCGACGGTAAGCACCACTCTTCTGGTTCCTATTCTAAAGCTTCTCTATCCTCCTCTAATACCTATAGAGCTAATAAGCTCTATAACACACTATTATTCAAATTACTTGAGTTTGTAACTGGTGACTCTGAAAACTGTAAATTACTGTAAACTTTTATATACAACTGAACACTTCATGACACTATGTGGTTGACTGAAATTCGAGAAATTCCCTAAATAAACGGGAAATTCCCTAAATAAACGGGAAATTCCCTAAATAAACGGGAAATTCCCTAAATAAACGGAAAATTCCCTAAATAAACGGGAAATTCCCTAAATAAACGGGAAATTCCCTAAATAAACGGGAAATTCCCTAAATAAACGGGAAATTCCCTAAATAAACGAGAAATTCCCTAAATAAACGGGAAATTCCCTAAATAAACGGGAAATTCCCTAAATAAACGGGAAATTCCCTAAATAAACGAGAAATTCCCTAAATAAACGAGAAATTCCCTAAATAAACGGGAAATTCCCTAAATAAACGGGAAATTCCCTAAATAAACGAGAAATTCCCTAAATAAACGGGAAATTCCCTAAATGAACGAGAAATTCCCTAAATTAACGGGAAATTGCATAAATAAACGGAATTTTTTTTTATTAAAGTTTCGGCAGTTAAACTTTGCCAAAATACCTTCTTTATTATAAGATTATAAGACATCAGAACATAACAGTGAGTGATGTGTCTAGTGGCGCGGGAGATCTACACGAAAGAATTATTGAAGTCAGAGGAGAAGACATCAACCAAACTGGCTCTACGAAATGATTAAGGAATGAATGTACCATACACATATGGCTTGTTGACGCGCAATATTAGTCACGTCCAAATCAGATCCCAGTTTACATGGGCTGGGAGTTCACTGTGGGCCCTAGGCAGCAAGTGAGTTTCTTGATGTCAGTTCACAGACTAAGTTCACAGGATACAAGTCACAGACTGTAAGTTCACAGAAAAAATGTTGTAGTGAATACGTTTTTAATTTAAAATAATGTCTGCCACACACAGCCAGATATATAGGAGCTAGGACCCCACACACAGCCAGGACCCCACACACAGCCAGGACCCTACCCACAGCCAGGACCCACACACAGCCAGGACCCCACACACAGCCAGGACCCCACACACAGCCAGGACCCCACACACAGCCAGGACCCACACACAGCCAGGACCCCACACACAGCCAGGACCCCACCCACAGCCAGGACCCCACACACAGCCAGGACCCCACACACAGCCAGGACCCCACACACAGCCAGGACCCCACACACAGCCAGGACCCCACACACAGCCAGGACCCCACACACAGCCAGGACCCCACACACAGCCAGGACCACACACACAGCCAGGACCCCACACACAGCCAGGACCCCACACACAGCCAGGACCCCACACACAGCCAGGACCCCACACACAGCCAGGACCCCACACACAGCCAGGACCCCACACACAGCCAGGACCCCACACACAGCCAGGACCCCACACACAGCCAGGACCCCACACACAGCCAGGACCCCACACACAGCCAGGACCCCACACACAGCCAGGACCCCACACACAGCCAGGACCCCACACACAGCCAGGACCCCACACACAGCCAGGACCCCACACACAGCCAGGACCCCACACACAGCCAGGACCCCACACACAGCCTACTGCTGTCCCTGCAGCCAATGCTGGCCTGCCCATAGACAGCAGTAATAATTACCTGATGAATCTTTGTTGATTTATTTAATGTCGCATTGTCTCACCTCCTGGGTGAGGAGGAGGAGAAGAAGCAGGAGGAGGAGAAGAAGCAGGAGGAGGAGAAGAAGCAGGAGGAGGAGTAGGAGCAGCAGGAGGAGGAGTAGGAGGAGAAGGCTGACAATTNCCCCTAAACACCCGTTACATAACCACCAAACACCCGTCACATAACCCCCAAACACCCGTCACATAACCACCAACACCCGTTACATAACCACCAAACACCCGTCACATAACCACCTAAACACCCGTCACATAACCACCTAACCACCCGTTACATAACCCCAAACACCCGTCACATAACCACCAAACACCCGTTACATAACCACCAAACCCCGTCACATAACCACCTAAACACCCGTCACATAACCACCAAACACCCGTTACATAACCACCAAACAACCGTCACATAACCACCAAACACCCGTTACATAACCACCAAACACCCGTCACATAACCCCCAACACCCGTCACATAACCACCAAACACCCGTTACATAACACCAAACACCCGTCACATAACCACTAAAACACCCGTCACATAACCACCAAACACCCGTCACATAACCACCAAACACCCCCGTCACATAACCACCAAAACACCCGTCACATAACCACCAAACAACCGTCACATAACGCCCCCTACCCCACACAAAAAATAACGATTCCTACCTGCCATCAATCACCACAGTATTGACAAGATTTCCTCACCTGTTCCGTCGCGAAGTTGACGGGAAGAACGTCCGAGTTTCTTGAATTGTCTTCAGCCGTCGTCAGGAAAGGAACAATTTTCACCGAAGGACATTCCATCAGGGTTCATTATTAATATAATTAAATTCCCGGGAATTGAGACGAATGCCAGAAAGTAGTAAATGGTTTTCAAAGGTTTGGAGGCAGAGTCTCCTCCCGCCGGGCCTCACCAGGACCTGATGCTGCTTCACACTGTTCCCCAGAGATTATGAGAGGTCAATAAATGCACTCAGTTGCACTCGGGCTGCTGCTGAAACACTGCGGTATTCACTCAGAGGTCCAAGGCTGCACTAAAGGCTCTGGGATATCACACTAGCACATCTTTGTGTGTGTTTCCCCAGCTCCTGGGGACCGACTCGTGTTCCAGGAGAGGGCTGAACTACAGTCACGGTGCTGGGAAATGCCTGGCGGGGTTTTGGTAATCCTGAGAACCACTCAATCCTGCCAGAAAACATTCCGCAATTGCAAATTGATGCTCGGTGTTGCCTTTAAGTGATCGTAGGTGCTTTGATATTTCGAAGAAGTTACTGTGTTGTTGTCGCTGTTACTGGGAAGTGTCGAGAGGCTCGACTCATCGTCCTGGGAACTGGTTGCTGCTGGTTACTGTAGTAGGTGATGGTGGCCTGGTGGGTTGTGGTTGTTTTAGGTGGTTGTGGTTGGTTGTGGTGGACCGGGGGCGGGTACAGTAGCAATGGTAGCGCCGCCTGCTGGTGGCGTGACGTCTCCTGCTGATGGTGGCGTGACGTCTCCTGCTGGTGGAGTGACGTCTCCTGCTGATGGTGGCGTGACGTCTCCTGCTGATGGTGGCGTGACGTCTCCTGCTGCTGGTGGCGTGACGTCTCCTGCTGCTGGTGGCGTGACGTCTCCTGCTGATGGTGGCGTGACGGGTTTACTATACCAACACACTGTACCTCCAGCACTATACACCAAGTCCTCACACACACACACACTCACAAGTCCCCTGTGTCCCCCGGACGCCCCAGGTCCTCACACACAGAGTCTCCTCTCACGTCCAAGTGCCGAGGAGGGACCTCGAAGCCGTTGGTGTGGACGAAGGACTCTCCACTACTGGCGGAAGCCACAGCGACTCCGGCAAAACGTGGGAACAGTTTGGTTCGAAGCTAGCGCCTTTTTGCCGGGTAAGCGCTGCTCGGAGAGGCTGAATGACGTGGGAATGACGTCATTGGCTAGTCCGGGCGTGACGTCAGAAGGCAGGTGGTGACGTCAGCAGAGAAGCAGCCGATACGCTGCGCGAGATCTCGGATTATCTGGATTTTTTACAAAAACGCTAAAATTACATATGAAAATTGATCGTTTAATTCATTCTAATTCATCTTTTGTTGTGTAATGGGGACTTGGGTTTGTTTGGGTGGTGTCTTGCAGGTGTGGAGGCGCAGTTTGGAGGAGGTTTGGGTTTGGTGGTGCAGGGCGACCTCTGGTGCTGGCACCCGACACTCTTGGTTGGTATTGTGGCTCCCATACCTGCTGCACCACACGCCTCCCACACCTGCTGCACCACACGCCTCTCACACCTGCTGCACCACACGCCTCCCACACCTGCACCACACGCCTCCCACACCTGCTGCACCACAGGCCTCCCACACCTGCTGCACCACACGCCTCTCACACCTGCTGCACCACACGCCTCCCACACCTGCTGCACCATAGGCCTCCCACACCTGCTGCACCACAGGTCTCCCACACCTGCTGTACCACAGGCCTCCCACACCTGCTGCACCACGGTCCTCCCACACCTGCTGCACCACAGGTCTCCCACACCTGCTGTACCACACGCCTCCCACACCTGCTGCACCACACGCCTCCCACACCTGCTGCACCACACGCCTCCCACACCTGCACCACACGCCTCCCACACCTGCTGCACCACAGGTCTCCCACACCTGCTGCACCAGAAGAATCCTACGTACCAGTCTAGTCATCTATCCAGTCTAGTCATGGACACTGCGGGCTCACCATAGCCCGTGCTACTTGGAACTTTTTGCTCTAGGTAGCGAATCTTAAACATATATTAGACAAAATTCTTCTGTTTAGACATATATCGGGCAGATATATGCTGTCTAGACACGTATTTGAAGGATGTATTCTGTCCAGGTACACTGTTCTTATATATTCTGTCCAGATACGTACTGGACATAAATGTGCTTGCCAGACAGATACTGTCCATGGCCCTGTACGATGCCTTGTCATGCAAGGATACAAAGCACACGAGAGACTATACCACACTGTCCAACTTTAAGTGGCACACACACACGCACACACACACACGCACGCACACACACACACACACACACACACACACACACACACACACACACACACACACACACACACGCTGTCACAAACACACACTCACACACTCACACCTAAAACACGCACCCACAAAAACACACGCACACACACACCACACACACACACACACACACACACACACACACACACACACACACACACACACACACACACACATTTGAGTGCCCAAATGAGCCACAGAGATATTAGAAAGAACTTTTTTAGTGTCAGAGTGGTTGACAAATGGAATGCATTAGGAAGCGATGTGGTGGAGGCTGACTCCATACACAGTTTCAAGTGTAGATATGATAGAGCCCAGTAGGCTCGGAAACTGTACACCTGTTGATTGACGGTTGAGAGGCGGGACCAAAGAGCCAGAGCTCAACCCCCGCAAGCACAACTAGGTGAGTACAACTAGGTGAGTACACACACACACACACACACACACACACACACACACACACACACACACACACACACACACACACACACACACACACAAACACGCATTCACCCATACCCACGTGAATAAAAATGAGCACTTAATACGATATCGTGGCTCATTATAACACGAAGGACTACCCCTCCCCCCCCACCAATAATACCTGATTTGATATCGTATCCATCAACGATGCTTTAAAGGTCATGGAGGGGGGGGGGTTAGAGATAGCCTAAGCTACTCTATCCCTTTGAGATGTATTTCTTTCTTGTCTCAATAAACATACTTGAGCTATAAAGGTCACATGATCTAGTTCAGTGAATAGGAAAAACAACTTTGAGATCATGAGACCACTTGCGATTGGGCAACATCGTGTCCTTCGCTTATCGATAGATCGAGGGAGATAGATCTGAGCCCTGTAAGATAGACTGGCCGCAATAGATTGCAAGATTACCAAAGTACTTCCCATTCCCACGTACTCTTGGTCGATAGCACGAAGATTTCTGTGGTAGTCTAGCCAGAAATTCCAAGAGTGCTCTCATTGTGTATCAGGAAGCTATTGCTACTGGTACAGGAGTGGATATGAGACACTGTTGATTACCTGACGTCTGCAATTCGATAGCAAGTTATCTGGAGGAGCAATGTGGATTATTTGCAACATACTGTATTCGTCTCATGAGCCAGGCAGGTGTGTACTGAGACAAGTGGCTGTAATGTAGCTGAAATTGGTCTTGTAAGACCCTTATTGTTGTGTTCATCGACGTTCGTCAAGGGGTTGAGCTTTTGATCTCATCATAATGTTGATCGACCATCATCATTCATCATAATGTCATCATCATAATATCATCATAGTTACAGGAATCACCTCAGCGTTACAGGAGTGCAGCTGAGAAATAGCTTTGGAATTTCTAGTGGGAGGTGAGCGAGATGAAGCTCCATCCCTGGCTCCAACCCTAGCTCCAACCCTAGCTCCAACCCTAGCTCCAACCCTGGCTCCAACCCTGGCTCCAACCCTGGCTCCAACCCTGGCTCCAACCCTGGCTCCAACCCTGCTCCAACCCTAGCTCCAACCCTGGCTCCAACCCTAGCTCCAACCCTAGCTCCAACCCTAGCTCCACCCTGGCTCCAACCCTGGCTCCAACCCTAGCTCCAACCCTGGCTCCAACCCTGGCTCCAACCCTGGCTCCAACCTGGCTCCAACCCTGGCTCCAACCTAGCTCCAACCCTGGCTCCAACCCTAGCTCCAACCCTAGCTCCAACCCTAGCTCCAACCCTGGCTCCAACCCTGGCTCCAACCCTAGCTCCAACCCTGGCTCCAACCCTAGCTCCAACCCTAGCTCCAACCCTAGCTCCAACCCTGGCTCCAACCCTGGCTCCAACCCTGGCTCCAACCCTGGCTCCAACCCTGGCTCCAACCCTAGCTCCAACCCTAGCTCCAACCCTAGCTCCAACCCTGGCTCCAACCCTGGCTCCAACCCTGGCTCCAACCCTGGCTCCAACCCTGGCTCCAACCCTGCCCAACCTGTGACTGCCCGCTGCGGCTAACAGCGGTCACCAGTAAGTACAGTGACCCAAGTGTTCAAGAATACCGATGAACACTTAGTAGAAAGAGAGCATAACAGAACAGTGAACCAAATTTCTAAGTTTCATACACTTTCCTCTGCTTCTCCTACCGTCTTTCATTTAAATTTTTTCAGTAACAACTCGCTGGAAATCACGTGAAATATTCCTCACTGGATGCCATGAAAATAGCATATTTTTGCTAATATTTCTTAAAGCGTTGAACTCAGGCCGAAACAGACCATCTTATGTCCATTCCATACCCCATACTCTTCCCCCTTGTAAGTTTGGGTATGGCTAGGCACAACCGTCTGGTTTCCAGCTTTAGACAGACAGCGGCGAAGGTCATCGTGTGGACATTATAATACATGATAGACATATTAAGACATGCAGATGTCAAGATAATTCATACAGATATCAAGATAATTCATACAGATATCAAGATAATTCATACAGATATCAAGATAATTCATACAGATATCAAGATAATTCATACAGATATCAAGATAATACAGATATCAAGATAATTCATACAGATATCAAGATAATTCATACAGTAACTAAGATAATTCATTTAACAGTTAAGATAATTGATACAGGAGAACAGATTACTCACACTAGAGGCGTAAGGGCCTTAGTTAGGATAGACCTAACAAGCAAACGAATAGAACATTTATGGAACACTGTAGCAAGTCTTTTTGCCCCACAAGAGGCCGGGATCTGTGTAAACCCCACTCCCCCCCCACTCCTCTGTTGGCCCACAACAGGCCGGGATCTGTGTAAACCCCACTCCCCCCCCTCCTCTGTTGGCCCACAAGAGGCCGGGATCTGTGTAAACCCCACTCCCCCCCCTCCTCTGTTGGCCCCACAACAGGCCGGGATCTGTGTAAAACCCCACTCCCCCCCACTCCTCTGTTGGCCCACAACAGGCCGGGATCTGTGTAAACCCCACTCCCCTCCCCTCCTCTGTTGGCCCCACAACAGGCCAGGAAACTGTCTAAAGCCGTCCCACACGGCTTTAGACAGTTCCTTATCACTTTAAAACCTTTAGACAGTTCCTTATCACCTTTAAAACCTTATCACGACAACTAACACCACGTTCTGAGGCAAACCAACGGTTTGATCCCATTGTCTCATAATATACCTGCTCATTCTACCCACTATGTCACTCAACCTTATAAGCTCCCTGAAAAACATATTGTAACTTTGTCTTGTGTCCTTGCACAGAAGGGACACAATGTTCAGTTGATGCATCACGCTAGTGTGATTTCTGCATGTCCCCAAGATATTATGAATTGATTGATTGATTGATTGATGAAGATTAAGCCACCCAAAAGGTGGCACGGGCATGAATAGCCCGCAAGTGGTGGCCCTTTGGAGCCACCACCAGTATCAAGAGCTGATACTGGAGATCTGTGGAGGTGCGACTGCACCCTGCGTGACGGGAGATGTCTCCCGTGGATATTATGAAGGTACCTATCTAGATATATATTATATCCCCTGTGGTCCGTGACAACCAATATTCTCCTATTTTGTTGCCACCTTCACCTCTCCTGTCTTCTCCGTATACAAATTCACCTTCTGCAGTCCAGGGGGGGGGAGGTGTTCGGTGTCTAAACCAGTGCATCCTTCACGCGACCGTTCGTGGCCTCATATCCTTTACTGGGTGTCTACACTTTACAAGATTTGTATGTTTCAGACCTAATCTATGCCCAACCACGTGGGCTGGATGGTAGAGCGACAGTCTCGCTTCATGCAGGTTGGCGTTCAATCCCCGACCGGCCAAGTGGTTGGACACCATTCCTTTCCCTCCGTCCCGTCCCAAATCCTTATCCTGCTCCCTTCCCAGTGCTATATAGTCGTAATGGCTTGGCGCTTTCCTTGATAATTCATTTCATTTCAGACCTAATCGTAGAGAGCAGAGTTTAGGCTGGGCTTGACGAGGTGGGCTCGGGGCAGGTACAGTTGCCTCAAGCAGAAAATAATTCTCTAGAGAGAGAGAGCACCAAACACACCTTCACTTGACACAACACGCCATCAAGTGGTTATGTCAAAGGAATAAATGCTTAGTATTACTCTATGGCAAAAACACTCACATTTCAGGCTTCATATATTTTATATTTATATATACAAAACTTCTTATAGTCTTGTACAGTCACCAGCGCGCGTAGCGTTTCGGGTAGGTCCTTAATCCTAATTTTCCCCCTGGAATACGACCCGCCAAATCGTTTAGCAACCAGGTACACATACACTGCTGGTGAACAGAGGCTACAGTCCATTAAGGACTGGCGCCTAGTCAATCCTCCCTGACCAGGATACGAACCGGTCATAGTGGTCGTGAGTTGTCGCAGTAAGGGTCAATCCTAGTTTAAGAGAAGCATGGCGGGGACCTCAACATGAAATACTTTACTTTCTTGTATATATATATATATATATATAATTATATATATTATATATATATATAATAATATATATATATATATATATAGGTGTGTGGTGTGTGTGTGTGTGACACACACCTCATATGCAATTTAGTCATAGGACTAAATTGCACCATTTGCAAATTTGTAGAAAGTGGGATGTAAATTCAGAAAATTCTAAAATACTGCAAGATGATTTAGAAACTTTTAGTAACCTTACCTTTGA
>WNGS01000337.1:8741662-8759047 GCA_020271785.1 Procambarus virginalis | reverse complement strand
TGGATAGGCTAGGCCAGGAGAGGCATTCTGATGTTGGTGGATAGGCCTAGGCCAGGAGAGGCATTCTGATGTTGGATAGGCCTAGGCCAGGAGAGGCATTTTGATGTTGATGAATAGGCCAGGGGAGGCATTTTGATGTTGATGAATAGGCCAGGGGAGGCATTATTAATATTCGAGGACAGGTCAGGGAGGAATTCCTTTGGTTGCCTGGATTAGTACATAACCCATACCTTTGCTGGCAAAAGTGAATTGGCCACTATTTGATGGGCAGGAGGAGTACACATGGGTGTTTCTGACTATGTACAGGAGTACAATCTTGCATGGTTGCTTGCTACACACATGCAACAACATTACTTTCATTAAGTCAACGATTCATTCATTTTTTTGTCGGGCTGGGTGAGGCTTCCTACCCCCTGGTGGTAATGGCTAGCTGAAGAAGTTCCATTTTTTGTTGACTGTTGGCTATATGGGTGAGCAGAGATTTCTCTGTTGCTAGGGAGGTGGCTAGGTGAGCAACTATCTTGGTTTCTGGCCAAGTTGGTGGCTCAGTGCTTTCTTTTTCAGGCCAGGTAGGAGAGTCAATATTTTCGCCTCTGGCCACAAGTGACACAATACTTCATTTTTCTGACCAAGTAGGTAAATCAGCAAATTTTTCCCTACTCGGTAGGTGAGCCATATTTGAATTGTCTTGGTAGGTAGGTGAGTTAATATATTTGTTTCTGGCGGGTAGGTGAGGCAATACTTTATATTTCATGCCATGTAGGTGAGTCAAAATGCTTCTTTCTGGCCAGGTAGGTGAGTCAATATGCTTCTTTCTGGCCAGGTAGGTGAGTCAATATGCTTCTTTCTGGCCAGGTAGGTGAGTCAATATGCTTCTTTCTGGCCAGGTAGGTGAGTCAATATGCTTCTTTCTGGCCAGGTAGGTGAGTCAATATGCTTCTTTCCAGCCAGGTAGATGAGTCAATACACTTGGTTCTGGCCAGGTAGGTGAGTCACTATTTTTGTTGCTGACCAGGTAGATGAGGCATTACTGTTGATGATGGCCAGGCAGGAGAGCCATATTTACATGTATATATATATATACATGTATATATATATATAATATATATATATATATATATATATATATTATATATATATATATATATATATATATATATATATATATATATATATATGTTACATATTAACTGTGTATATATTTACACAGCCAATTCAAAATACATTTCAAAATTCATAACTTTGATATGAATTTTTGTAACTACCTTTGTTGATGACCAGGAAGGTGAGGCACTATTGTTGTTGCTGGTCAGGGAGAACCTTTTGCCTGGTTGACCAGTAGCTTGCCTGATTGACCAGTAGCTTGCCTGATTGACCAGGTAGCTTGCCTGATTGACCGGTAGCTTGTCTGGTTGACCAGGTAGCTTGCTTGGTTGACCAGGTAGCTTGCCTGGTTGACCAGTAGCTTGCCTGGTTGACCAGGTAGCTTGCCTGGTTGACCAGTAGCTTGCCTGGTTGACCAGTAGCTTGTCTTGTTGACCAGTAGCTTGCCTGGTTGACCAGTAGCTTGCCTGGTTGACCAGGTAGCTTGCCTGGTTGACCAGTAGCTTGCCTGGTTGACCAGTAGCTTGTCTTGTTGACCAGTAGCTTGCCTGATTGACCAGTAGCTTGCCTGATTGACCAGGTAGCTTGCCTGATTGACCGGTAGCTTGTCTGGTTGACCAGGTAGCTTGCTTGGTTGACCAGGTAGCTTGCCTGGTTGACCAGTAGCTTGTCTGGTTGACCAGGTAGCTTGCCTGGTTGACCAGGTAGCTTGCCTGGTTGACCAGTAGCTTGCCTGGTTGACCAGTAGCTTGCCTGGTTGACCAGTAGCTTGTCTTGTTGACCAGTAGCTTGCCTGGTTGACCAGTAGCTTGCCTGGTTGACCAGGTAGCTTGCCTGGTTGACCAGCAGCTTGCCTGGTTGACCAGCAGCTTGCCTGGTTGACCAGGTAGCTTGCCTGGTTGACCAGTAGCTTGCCTGGTTGACCAGGAAGCTTGCCTGGTTGACTAGCAGCTTGCCTGGTTGACCAGCAGCTTGCCTGGTTGACCAGGCAAGCTACTGTTCCTTTGGGTAGGTAGGAATGACCTTGTCGAGACATTATTTCGTTGTGGTGGGGGTTCTGAACACCTGCCATCATTTTAGCTTGTATAAGTGGGCTATACAAGTTTGTATAACGTTCTAATAATTACATCATGTTTCTTTCGGGTTTTAAGTGGCTTGACGAGCCTATGTGAAGCCAGGTGTGATGTCAACATATTATCCATAATTTATTATCCATAATTTAGTCATTGTAGTAGCTTGGTTAATCAACCGATCTGTGGCAATTTGAATTGACCATCTGTTATCTCTTAAATTATTCAACTTGCTGCTTCTGTTATAAGATACTTGGCGGTACTTCAGCCTCTCTTCAGTTTAAAAGGTTTTGTTCCATAATGGTAGGTACAGTGGGCCAATTGGCCAATTGCTGGGTCTCACCATGACAAGGGAGCACCAATACGTTGGTGATTACCCACAAATATGTGTTCCATATTGGGAGAGTTATCCAATGTGTTCCATACTGGGAAAGTTATCCAATATGTGTTCCATACTGGGAGAGTTATCCAACATGTGTTCCATACTGGGAGAGTTATCCAATATGTGTTCCATATTGGGAGAGTAATCCAATGTGTTCCATACTGGGAGAGTTATCCAATATGTGTTCCATACTGGGAAGTTATCCAACATGTGTTCCATACTGGGAGAGTTATCCAATATGTGTTCCATACTGGGAGAGTTATCCAACATGTGTTCCATACTGGGAGAGTTATCCAACATGTGTTCCATACTGGGAGAGTTATCCAATAAGTGTTCCATACTGGGAGTTATGCAATATTTGTGCCATATTGCAATGTTTACATATTATGAGCAGTATTGGAGCGTTACCTATTTTCAACCCTTCCTCCAAAAGGATAGTACACAAAGCGGCCGAGAGACCAATGTTCTGGGGCTACTATGTACTACCTATGTACTGGGGCACATAGGTAGCGGTCTACATTATGTACTACTGGGCAACTAAAAGCTGACCTGTAAGTCGAGGAACCTTTAAAAAAAAACTTATTTAGGGTTAACCAAGCACATCCTAGGCCTAAGACAGTACATATGTGAACTAAATTAGGCATAGAGTATGCAAAGGGTAGGCCCTAGAATACGCTCGTTAGACCTAGGCCCAAAATTACGAACGCCTATCCAATTTCAGGCTAGCTAAACATGGTCGTAAGCCTAAAATAATGTATATAAGATCTTTATCAGGCCTAGTATATGATGTTATATATTATATATATATATATATATATATATATATATATATATATATATATATATATATATATATATATATATATTATATATATACCAGTACTATTTAATTAAGTCAAAGTCGCTTAATATATTATTATTCTGAAAGTTTCTTTGTCATATTTTTACTAGTCGATACTGTGTTTTTGCCATGATGTTATATTGTTTTTTTAATAATGGCGAGTTGTCTGATATGTTAGTTAATCATTATTTTTGCCACCTGGTTGATTCAATATCATCAACATCCTACTTAGGTTATCCCCAATTTCTGCCAACAACAAAACTGGATTCTTTGATAGCCTAGTTTTTTTTACTAACATAACGAATAAGTAGACAATTATCAAACGAAAGTGCCAATAACATACTGAATAAACTATTGTCATAGCCTTATGATAGGTTCATTGTTATTTTCAAACAGAGAAAATATCTGTGCAACACATATCTAGCCAAGTTGCCGGGTTGACACTTCCCCATCGAATAGTTGTAAGGCGAACCTTGTTTCATGTAGTCGGCGTATTTTTAAACGGGTAATGGTTTAGTTAACTCTTATGCGCCGAGGAGTCACAATAACGTGGCTGAAATTGTTGACCAAAACACACACTAGAGAGTGAAGGGACGACGACGTTCTGTCCGTCCTGGACCATTCTCAAGTCGATTGTGCCTAGTTAACTCTTTATTCTGAGGAGTTGCTAATAGAACGTTCTTTCCTAAAGCTGTTTTCAGGAGAGCCTTTAGCACTGGAGGGATACTACGATATCTTTGATTCCTTAAGTTACTACAGCAGGCCCTACGTACTAACCTAAGGTTACTTAGTTAACGTTTTATGTTGGAGAGTTACTAGGGAACTATTCTACTATACGGATTTACCAGGCTAATATGCCATCAGAGAATTGTTAGAACAACTTTTTATCCTACCGATTTTCTAAGTCAGCCAACTATTATGAGGATTTGCTAACTTGTGTTCTATCCTGATTAATTGTTTGACTCGCTTATCTAGAACATTTGTAGACCAAACTACTTCTAAATTTGCTAAAGTAAACTGCCTATTCTGAGGTCTACTTTTTTTTAACCTCGAGGTGTCGAAGTTAACCTATTCTAGATGGTGGGTTTAGCATTCTTTCTTCAAAATTCTTGGTTAATCTTTTCACCTGGAAAGGAGCTGAATTAACATTTTATCATGAGAGGCTGGATAATACTGTATTTTTCTGGACAAATTCTGGGGTTAACCCTTTATCCTAAGGATGCTGGGTTAGAATTATTTCGTAGAAAGATGCTGTGCTAAGTTCTTAGCCTGGTTAAATATGGTCTAATATTTTATCCTGTAGAGATGCCTAGTTAATATTCTATCCTACAGAAATGCTAGGTTAATTTTCTATCCTGGGGAGATGCTGTATTAATCTTCTATCCTTGAGAGATGAATCTTCTTTTTTAAGAGAGGCTGGCCTTATATTCCCGCCTGGGAAGACAAGAGTAATTTCTATCCTTGGGAGAGGCTGCGGGTTAACCTTACATCCAGCAGAATCTCTTAAGCAGAATCTTCTGCCTCAGAGTTGTTAGGCGTTCTTGTTTCTGCCAGGTTGTTTCCTCCTTGCCAGCCACATCTGCAAAAATAGTTGACTGTTACCACATTATCAACAAATATAATGAAGGAAAAATCTATTTACTTCACCAATGTATTTGTTTTCCTTTAAATAATAACTAGAAACATTCCAAGAGTTAAGATCTACAGTAATCAAATGTTTCATTGGTTTTAACCTCATGAGACTACGTAAAAACCCAGAAAGCTGCTTATATCTGCAAGTACAGTATTGATCTTCAGCATTAAACATTTATAAGATTTCACAAGAGGCTGTATCATTAATAATGCCAAAACTGTATTCTATTAAAACTAGAAGAAATGGTTTAACTGACACAGATGTTATTTACATGTTGCCATTTACTTTATAATCAACTTTCTTTGTTATTATTTTAGACTGTAAAACTGCAGATGTCACTGAAATGTATTTACTTTACATTTTGTTTAAATATTAATATAAAACCTTTAACTTGGTTTTGGCACTGAGCATTATTATCATTACTAAAGCCACCACTAGTTTAATAAGAGCCCAGTAAGTATGCTTCAATCTTGAACAATTCACAGATCAAAGTAACTTCTTAGTGTAGCATATATACACTGAGAATTAAGAGTATACCACAAGGTATACTAGAATATACACTTACACACACACACACACACACATATATATATATATATATATATATATATATATATATATATATATATATATATATATATATATATATATAATATATATATACCAGAACACAAATGCCATATTTGTTTAAATTGTAATGATTTCTCATTAAATTTTTTGTCTACAGCTGACGTTACTTTGACTTAAAAACCCTATATATATATATACATATTTAGAGTTATGATATGTAAGAGTACATCTACCAATAAGTATGCATCAAACACTTTTTTTTATATTATTTAGAAATACATTTGTCTACATTTAGTCGATACATATATTATGTGCAATAATTGATTAATGATCACTGAAATTCAAGTGTAACTCTTACTATATCTACCACTGTTTGGCATCAAGATATTGATCACTGGACTCGTAACCATGATGTAGTGATGTACCAGTGATGTAGATGTAACACTACATCTACATCAAATTTCCAACTTTTGATACGTTGTACAGTACATATCCCTGTGTGTAGCACATTTAAGATTGGTATAAGCCTGTTGTACATGGTAGCATACAACTATCATAATTCGTTTAAGTGACTGGTATATTTTCTATTTGTTTAGGCAACGCACCCGGTGTTTTGTACTCATACGTGGAATTGATCACAAAATGGATTACACACTCTTAGCTTTGGACTACATTGGGGTTGGCTTTGTCTGCCTTTACACAAAATTTCTAAACATAAAGAACAGTTTGGGGAAAAGCCTACTTATAAATTTGGATGTAACTGGATATTATCCTAAACAGTCTAACCTAACCTTCCTTCCACGTGCAAACCAACGTTTCGTTGAAATACTCATTGAATTGCCATACATTTAGCATTTGCTACACATCAATGTGGCGTGCTGCTGAATACATAACTATGTTCTTACTCACTCCTATTGTTTGCTTGCAGTTTGGAGGATAAAAGGCCACGGAACCGGGTGCTGTAATTCAAATGCGAAGAACTTTTGGGGTTAACATTATAGATATTAGTAGTGAGAGACATCAATGCTGCCAGGCCACCGAGTGGAGTTTGACACAAACCTCCCAGTTGCCTTGGCAACACTATCAAGGGCAAGTCCACACACACAACCGTGAAAACATCACCACTTTGCCTAATACATCCTCACTAAGGGGAAATGAGACTAAAGCATTCTAGACAACACACCTTTCGCATGGTTGTAAGTAGCCTGACGAGCCGCTATGAAGCCAGGTGTGATCATACCGTAATTGGGGTACGGGGCAACTATATATTGGGGAACTGATACAACGAAAGTCTCCACATACCCTCAAGCACCATGTTGTGTTCCAACTGCAAGGCAACCAAGGCTCCAGGTGGTTAACCCTGCGGTTGTCTACCGTGCGTGGCTGGTTAAGGTAACTAGTGGGTAGCCAGAGGTGGAGACGAGGCCGCCATGTTAGGGGTGAAGGCTGGTCCAGGTTACCAAGACCGAAGCAGCAGCAGAAAAATAGTATCACAATGTCGACGGGGCACTGGGCAGGCCTCCGGGGAATCATCTACTGAATCAGTACATAACCGCACACCAACTTATCTTACACTAGTTACTCTATCGCAATCAGAGGGATTTTCTAGCATCATTTGTGTAGGCGACCGCGACTGCCTGCCGGCCCGTCTCCGTGTACAGGCTGACACAAGAAGCAAACAACGGGAGGTGTTCCACCATCCACAAAACCGGTCTTTTAATCCTCAGACCACTCCTAAACGGGCTCAAAATAACAATACATAAACCATTCAACTGACAACCATAATTTATTACTCCCAAAAAACAATGAAAACTAACGTCAAATTAGGCATAATATGCAGTATTTCCCCATAGTGATCCAGAGTATATCCAAGCCAGCGCTTCGCCTCACATCTACACGCTTTTATCATCGACATTCTCACTACAAAACTGTGGATAGTTACCTTACCAGGCCAGGGCACTGGGTATGTGTGGGAGGGCACCAGGGCGTGTATATGCGAGGCAGGGTAGAGAGAGGGAGGGAGAGAGAGAGTGAGAGAGGGCAGGGAAGGAGCTCTCCCCGGCGCCCCGGCCGACCTCCCCCGCTGCTGCTACTGGCGGGGTTGCCATCTAGTGAGCGCCGCCTCAACTACTCTCCCACCGCCTCCCAATACTCATCATCGTATATATATATATATATATATATATATATATGATGAGTGTTGGGGGGGGGCGATGTTTGGGTCGTATATAGTAACTCTTCCTCTCACTCCAAGCATCATATATGTGATTCATCCTCTAACTCTAGCTCATCATATATAACTCATCTCACTTTACTCACAGGATAAAACTCATCGTCTCATTCATCTTATGTAACTCATCCTCTCGCTTCACTCCTCATACAGTACTGCTACCTACAGTTCTACCACATCGATATATATATATATATATATATATATATATATATATATATATATATATATATATATATATATATATATATATATGCTGGCTTGTATTACCATTCACTACCATTACAGAAAATATTTTAAAAGATAGTCGTATTTAAGCTTAAAGAGTTTAAGATGAAAATTTGGCCATACTCTTCCATAGATCAGGTTCGATATTTAAGATTTTAAGATGTAAAAACATGCAAAAATCACTCCGGTTGAGGTGAAATGCCATAATATATTAGAAAACTGGGATGAATAACACTTTTAACTCATCCGAAAAAAACTAGTTTGTTCCACTACAAAAAGACTACAAGCCGCCGGCTTCCTGTCCTCATCGAATACTAGCGAGTGAAATAGACATGATTCGGGTTGGGCTTAAGGGTATATATCAACCTCTGGAGGGTATATTAAGGCCACCACTAATCTTTACTGACTAACCATGTATACTTTAGTCATGAACATAGTGCAGGATTGAAGTATACTGTCAATTGTTGTTAACTCGTCTAGTAAAACGTATAAAAAAAATTTCCTTTTGCTGAAAATAAAATGAAGCGTAATAATCTACACCCTGATCCTGGTTTAAATGGAATACATTTTATACGATAATAAATTATATGCAATACATAACGGAATCTACAGACACTTATTTTCAAAAATTCCATTCAGCTCTCAAGTGCTATATAGTCATACCAGAGCCGACATTAGCTGACATTTCGACTCTTGGACTTCAGAATTTGATCCTATAATTTTAGGCATTCACTGATTCTTCCAACATGAAACCTGTTGAAATTACCATCATACATGTGCAGGCGATGAGTCACAATAACGTGGCTAAAGTATGTTGACCAGACCACACACTAGAAGGTGAAGGGACGACGACGTTTCGGTCCGTCCTGGACCATTCTCAAGTCGATTGTGGCATTCACCGAAACGTCGTCGTCTCTTCATCTTCTAGTGTGTGGCCTGGTCAACATACCATCATACATCTTCAGTAATTTCAGATAATGACTAGGACAGGTAACCATCTCCCACAGATGGTCGCTTCTCCCAGTCAACTAGCGTTAGTCTACACATATTTTCAAATTTGGTCCATGACTTGAGGGGGTGAGGCCATTAGGCTTCGGCGATCGTGAATGTAACTAGGCTGTATGATAGTGTTAAAATATAGCTTTCATTAACCTTATGTCTATATTTGACTTCACTCGGTGATATTAACAGTGATGCGGTTATAGACGACAGGTATAGCAGGATGAAGGATATTTATGGTATGTCTTCGCATCTTGGTGTACATGTATACAGAGAGTTGACTCAGATTCTCGACTTTGTCCAGAAATAAAGTATACTTGCTGGTTGGTCGGTAAACACTTCTGGATGCCATAATAAGCCTCCAGGGGTTGTTAGGCATTAAGCCCAACACCAAAGCAAGTTAGTCAATGATAACTCGATACTCTGACGCAGTGATACAGTAATACACGGAAGCAGTCACAGTATTATGGATCACAGAAGTATTTATAAACTTACTGTGATGAAGGATTTTAAATAGATATCTCAGTGATCCACCAACGCACAAATCAGAGACTCGAAGACGCACAGATTAAGAACATGGTGATGCACAGAATAGACACAGTGACGCACAGATTAAGGACATGGTGACGCACAGATTAAGGACATGGTGACGCACAGTTTAAGGACATGGTGACGCACAGATTTAGGACATGGTGACGCACAGTTTAAGGACATGGTGACGCACAGATTTAGGACATGGTGACGCACAGTTCAAGGACATGGTGACGCACAGATTAAGGACATGGTGACGCACAGATTAAGGACATAGTGACGCAAGGGAATAGACGCAATGACGCACAGATTAAGGACATGGTGACGCACAGATTTAGGACATGGTGACGCACAGTTCAAGGACATGGTGACGCACAGATTAAGGACATGGTGACGCACAGATTAAGGACATAGTGACGCAAGGGAATAGACGCAATGACGCACAGATTAAGGACATGGTGACGCACAGATTAAGGACATGGTGACGCAAGGGAATAGACGCAATGACGCACAGATTAAGGACATGGTGACGCACAGATTAAGGACATGGTGACGCAAAGGAATAGACGCAATGACGCACAGATTAAGGACATGGTGACGCAAGGGAATAGACGCAATGACGCACAGATTTCCTCTTCAAACATCACCTCCTCTTACTTCTTTTCTCCTTCCTATCTTCGTCTCTGTCTTTCTCTAGTATCCTGTGTGGTGTAGGGCTGGGATAGTCTAGTATACTGTGTGTGATGTAGGGCTGGGATAGTCTAGTATACTGTGTGTGGTGTAGGGCTGGGATAGTCTAGTATACTGTGTGAGATGTAGGGCTGGGATAGTCTAGTATACTGTGTGTGATGTAGGGCTGGGATAGTCTAGTATACTGTGTGTGGTGTAGGGCTGGGATAGTCTAGTATACTGTGTGTGATGTAGGGCTGGGATAGTCTAGTATACTGTGTGTGGTGTAGGGCTGGGATAGTCTAGTATACTGTGTGTGATGTAAGGCTGGGATAGTCTAGTATACTGTGTGTGGTGTAGGGCTGGGATAGTCTAGTATACTGTGTGTGATGTAAGGCTGGGATAGTCTAGTATACTGTGTGTGATGTAGGGCTGGGATAGTCTAGTATACTGTGTGTGATGCAGGGCTGGGATAGTCTAGTATCCTGTGTGTGGTGTAGGGCTGGGATAGTCTAGTATCCTGTGTGTGATGTAGGGCTGGGATAGTCTAGTATACTGTGTGTGATGTAGGGCTGGGATAGTCTAGTATACTGTGTGTGATGTAGGGCTGGGATAGTCTAGTATACTGTGTGTGATGTAGGCTGGGATAGTCTAGTATACTGTGTGTGGTGTAGGGCTGGGATAGTCTATATCCTGTGTGTGATGTAGGGCTGGGATAGTCTAGTATCTGTGTGTGGTGTAGGGCTGGGATAGTCTAGTATCCTGTGTGTGATGTAGGGCTGGGATAGTCTAGTATACTGTGTGTGATGTAGGGCTGGATAGTCTAGTATCCTGTGTGTGGTGTAGGGCTGGGATAGTCTAGTATACTGTGTGTGATGTAGGGCTGGGATAGTCTAGTATACTGTGTGTGATGTAGGGCTGGGATAGTCTAGTATACTGTGTGTGGTTGAGGCTGGGATAGTCTAGTATCTGTGTGTGATGTAGGGCTGGGATAGTCTAGTATACTGTGTGTGTGTAGGGCTGGGATAGTCTAGTATACTGTGTGTGATGTAGGGCTGGATAGTCTAGTATACTGTGTGTGATGTAGGGCTGGGATAGTCTAGTATACTGTGTGTGATGTATGGCTGGATAGTCTAGTATACTGTGTGTGATGTAGGGCTGGGATAGTCTAGTATATGTGTGTGATGTAGGGCTGGGATAGTCTAGTATACTGTGTGTGATGTAGGGCTGGGATAGTCTAGTATCCTGTGTGTGATGTAGGGCTGGGATAGTCTAGTATACTGTGTGTGATGTAGGGCTGGGATAGTCTAGTATACTGTGTGTGATGTAGGGCTGGGATAGTCTAGTATCCTGTGTGTGATGTAGGGCTGGGATAGTCTAGTATACTGTGTGTGGTGTAGGGCTGGGATAGTCTAGTATCCTGTGTGTGATGTAGGGCTGGGATAGTCTAGTATACTGTGTGTGGTGTAGGGCTGGGATAGTCTAGTATACTGTGTGTGATGTAGGCTGGGATAGTCTAGTATACTGTGTGTGATGTAGGCTGGGATAGTCTAGTATACTGTGTGTGGTGTAGGGCTGGGATAGTCTAGTATCTGTGTGTGGTGTAGGGCTGGGATAGTCTAGTATCCTGTGTGTGGTGTAGGGCTGGGATAGTCTAGTATCCTGTGTGTGATGTAGGGCTGGGATAGTCTAGTATACTGTGTGTGATGTAGGGCTGGGATAGTCTAGTATACTGTGTGTGATGTAGGGCTGGGATAGTCTAGTATACTGTGTGTGATGTAGGGCTGGGATAGTCTAGTATACTGTGTGTGATGTAGGGCTGGGATAGTCTAGTATACTGTGTGTGATGTAGGGCTGGGATAGTCTAGTATACTGTGTGTGATGTAGGGCTGGGATAGTCTAGTATACTGTGTGTGATGTAGGGCTGGGATAGTCTAGTATACTGTGTGTGATGTAGGGCTGGATAGTCTAGTATACTGTGTGTGATGTAGGGCTGGGATAGTCTAGTATACTGTGTGTGATGTAGGCTGGGATAGTCTAGTATACTGTGTGTGATGTAGGGCTGGGATAGTCTAGTATACTGTGTGTGATGTAGGGCTGGGATAGTCTAGTATCCTGTGTGTGATGTAGGGCTGGGATAGTCTAGTATACTGTGTGTGATGTAGGGCTGGGATAGTCTAGTACCTGTGTGTGATGTAGGGCTGGGATAGTCTAGTATACTGTGTGTGATGTAGGGCTGGGATAGTCTAGTATACTGTGTGTGATGTAGGGCTGGGATAGTCTAGTATACTGTGTGTGATGTAGGGCTGGGATAGTCTAGTATACTGTGTGTGATGTAGGGCTGGATAGTCTAGTATCCTGTGTGTGATGTAGGGCTGGGATAGTCTAGTATACTGTGTGTGATGTAGGGCTGGGATAGTCTAGTATACTGTGTGTGATGTAGGGCTGGGATAGTCTAGTATACTGTGTGTGATGTAGGGCTGGGATAGTCTAGTATACTGTGTGTGATGTAGGGCTGGGATAGTCTAGTATGTGTGATGTAGGGCTGGGATAGTCTAGTAGTGTGTGATGTAGGGCTGGGATAGTCTAGTATACTGTGTGTGGTGTAGGGCTGGGATAGTCTAGTATCCTGTGTGTGATGTAGGGCTGGGATAGTCTAGTATACTGTGTGTGATGTAGGGCTGGGATAGTCTAGTATACTGTGTGTGATGTAGGGCTGGGATAGTCTAGTAGTGTGTGATGTAGGGCTGGATAGTCTAGTAGTGTGTGATGTAGGGCTGGGATAGTCTAGTATACTGTGTGTGGTGTAGGGCTGGGATAGTCTAGTATCCTGTGTGTGATGTAGGGCTGGGATAGTCTAGTATACTGTGTGTGATGTAGGGCTGGGATAGTCTAGTATCCTGTGTGATGTAGGGCTGGGATAGTCTAGTATACTGTGTGTGATGTAGGGCTGGGATAGTCTAGTATACTGTGTGTGATGTAGGGCTGGGATAGTCTAGTATCCTGTGTGTGATGTAGGGCTGGGATAGTCTAGTATACTGTGTGTGATGTAGGGCTGGGATAGTCTAGTATACTGTGTGTGATGTAGGGCTGGGATAGTCTAGTATCCTGTGTGTGATGTAGGGCTGGGATAGTCTAGTATACTGTGTGTGATGTAGGGCTGGGATAGTCTAGTATACTGTGTGTGATGTAGGGCTGGGATAGTCTAGTATCCTGTGTGTGATGTAGGGCTGGGATAGTCTAGTATACTGTGTGTGATGTAGGGCTGGGATAGTCTAGTATACTGTGTGTGATGTAGGGCTGGGATAGTCTAGTAGTGTGTGTGTGTAGGGCTGGGATAGTCTAGTATACTGTGTGTGATGTAGGGCTGGGATAGTCTAGTATACTGTGTGTGATGTAGGGCTGGGATAGTCTAGTATACTGTGTGTGATGTAGGGCTGGGATAGTCTAGTATACTGTGTGTGATGTAGGGCTGGGATAGTCTAGTATACTGTGTGTGATGTAGGGCTGGGATAGTCTAGTAGTGTGTGGTGTAGGGCTGGGATAGTCTAGTAGTGTGTGGTGTAGGGCTGGGATAGTCTAGTATACTGTGTGTGATGTAGGGCTGGGATAGTCTAGTAGTGTGTGTGGTGTAGGGCTGGGATAGTCTAGTATCCTGTGTGTGATGTAGGGCTGGGATAGTCTAGTATACTGTGTGTGATGTAGTGCTGGGATAGTCTAGTATACTGTGTGTGATGTAGGGCTGGGATAGTCTAGTATACTGTGTGTGATGTAGGGCTGGGATAGTCTAGTATACTGTGTGTGGTGTAGGGCTGGGATAGTCTAGTATACTGTGTGTGATGTAGGGCTGGGATAGTCTAGTATACTGTGTGTGGTGTAGGGCTGGATAGTCTAGTATACTGTGTGTGATGTAGGGCTGGGATAGTCTAGTATACTGTGTGTGATGTAGGGCTGGGATAGTCTAGTATCCTGTGTGTGATGTAGGGCTGGGATAGTCTAGTATACTGTGTGTGATGCAGGGCTGGGATAGTCTAGTAGTGTGTGATGTAGGGCTGGGATAGTCTAGTAGTGTGTGATGTAGGGCTAGGATAGTCTAGTATCCTGTGTGATGAAGGGCTGGGATAGTCTAGTATCCTGTGTGTGGGGTAGGCTGGGATAGTCTAGTATCTGTGTGTGATGGCTGGGATAGTCTAGTATCCTGTGTGTGATGTAGGGCTGGGATAGTCTAGTATCCTGTGTGTGATGTAGGGCTGGGATAGTCTAGTATCCTGTGTGATGTAGGGCTGGGATAGTCTACTATCCTGCGCTTCCTATCCCTATAGCCCTACTATCAAATTCTTTGCAAATAAGTTAATACAAAATTACAGATATTTAAACAAATTCTCATAGTTTCTTTGAAATACAGAATTTCAAATGAATTAAATTCTGATAGTATTTAGTTCATACAAATTGGATAAAAGTTTCATTTCTATAAAACAAATGTGGGTGAAGGAAGAATATCAGAAATGGTCTCAATCTTAAACTGTATCTGTAAAAACAGAATGTCTATCTGTCTGTTTGTCTGTGTGTTTGGTGAAGGTTGGAGGCCAGATGTTTGGGGCTAGCCTCACCCAATTATTCAAGATGACACATTAGTTGTAGGAGATTGTCATGCAGGACAGAGAGAGAGAGGTGGTAGTCAAGGGAGCAGTGATGGTAGTGGTAATGGTAGAGGTAGTTGTTGTGATGGTGGTACTGACGATGATTGGTTGATGGTGGTAGTGATAATTTGTGGTGATGGTGGTAGCGACGATGATTGGTTGATGGTGGTGGTGGTTGTGGTGATTGTTGGTAGTGATGATTGTGGTGATGGTGGTAGTGAGTGATGTCGTGATGGTGGTAGCGATTATGGTGATGGTGGTAGTGTTGGCATGGCACTTACCAATCAATACTTAACTAACAGTGTCAACAGGAGGGTGATGTACAGCACTTTGTGCCCCCCCCCCCCCAACCTACCAGCCATGTTGCACTATTGGGCAAAATTTAACTATCTGACGTTAAAATTCTTTGTTGAATCTAGCCTTAAAGTTGTGGACGGAGGTGGCTTCCACAACTTCTTCTTTCTTGTCGACCACCTGCTACAAGGTACGAGTAGTTCCTTACGTTCATCAGCTTATTTGGGCTCGCAGGTTCCCCCTGTGTCCTCTTATTCTACTTTCTCTCCAATTAAAGAGGTTCTCCTTGTCCCCTTGCCTATTCCCCCACAGTATGTTGGATCATATCCCCTTGTTCCTTCCATCCTCTAAGGTTGTGAGATTTAGGTCCATTACACTATCCTCGTAGCTTAACCCTCTTAGCTCTGGTACCAGTCTTCTTACAAGCAACTGTACTTTTTCCATTTTTTGTTGGTAAAACAAGGTGGAATATTGTTTTATGTTTCACATAGTGCGGATTCCATGCCGGAGCTGCATATTTTAGTATTGGTCTAACGAATGTTGTGTAGATTGCTTGAAGTTGTCCTGATTTAGGTTTCTAACGATGTTCTTGTATTTTATAGCGTCTCATATGCTGCCGATGTTATCCCGTTCATGTGTGCCTCTCTGTTGTTGTCTTCCTATTTGTCTGTACTTTCTCCAGGCCATTTTGTCCTGTCTTCAGGCTTCCCCGCAGGGCCAGACGCCAGTGAGCCGTTGCATCGGCCCATTTTCCAGCAATGAACACCCTTATGTCATCGGTTGTCTTCCATTCCATTTCTCTTTCCCATTGGAGTTCATGCAGCAACTTCCTTGTCTTACTGTATTCCTCACGACCGTTATCTCTCTCATCTTCTTCAACATGGTTCTCTGTGTAACCAACTCCTTGAGCTCCACTGTGTCCTCCAGCATGAGGATGCAGTGGTTGCTGGCGCCTTGAACGACGGCCTCGCTTCTTGCAGGCTGGTGCTCGGTCACCAGTGGTCCAGGACACCGGGACCGACCAGGGACTCCTCCCTCCGGCCGTCCCTTCACTCCATCGTCATCCTCCTATCCTCGTAGCCCCTCCAAGGGCCCCGTAGTCCACCTGACCTAGCACATCCTCCTCACCCTTATCAATATGGAGCACACCAGGTCATGTTTCGCTGGCGGGTCCTCTCCTTATACTCTTCTTGGCTCTGTCAAAGCTGTTTTAGAAAATGTGTGTCCACTAGTTTTGCTCTCCATGTCCCATCACTCTCGGTGGTAATCTTGTATTTATTCAGTTTACTTCACTTTGGTTAATATTCCCTTGTAATAGAATTTTAGCCTTTCCTCTCCTTGCCACTGTTGATGCCTTTTTTCTTTATCTTTAGGTAATTCTCGCTGCACCTCCCACACACCACCATGACCACCAAGCTGGAGCAACAGGCAGAGTAAAAAGGAAGGTGCTGCAGTGGATAAGGGAGTATCTAAGCACAGGAAACAGAGAGTAACTGTTAGAGGAGGGGGGGGGGACATCAGAGTGGCGAGATGTCACCAGCGAAGTCCCTTAAGGCTCAGTACTTGGACCCATCCTTTTTCTGATATACATAAAGATCTTCCAGAGGGTATAGACTCATTCCTCTCAATGTTTGCTGACGATGTGAAAATTATGAGAAGAATCAAGACAGACGAAGATAGAAAGAGACTACAAGACGACCTGGACAATCTGGAGGAAAGGGCTAGAAAATGGCTACTAAAGTTTAACTCACGTAAGTGTAAAGTAGTGAAATTAGTGAAGTAGCAGGAGTGATATCACACTGAACCTGTTCCTAGAGGCCCACATAAAAAGAATATCCTCAGCGGCGTATGCTAGACTGACCAACATAAAAACTGCCTTTAGAAATTGTGTAAGGAATCGTTCAGAATCTGCTATAAAACATATGTCAGACCAGTCCTGGAGTATGCAGTTCCAGCCTGAGTCCATATTTAGTTAAACACAGGGCAAAGTTAGAGAAGTAAGTACAGTTTCAAATGTAGATATGATAGAATCCAAAAGACTCAGGAACCTGTTCATGTGATTGACAGTGGAGAGGCGGGACCAAAGAGCCGAAGCTCAACCCCAGGAAGCACAACCACCATGACCACCCCCCACACCAACAAATACTTGAAGTGCTTCCATACCACATTATGCTATTTAACTTCCTGGTTTAAA
>WNGS01000337.1:8710002-8723333 GCA_020271785.1 Procambarus virginalis | reverse complement strand
TCGACGTGGATATATTTGTCTCAATTGCAGTGCAAACTGGAAAACGATTCGGTATTAGTCAAAAGGATCAAAATTGTTCAGAACTTAACCTTTGACCCTCTAACTGACTCCTACACTACAGCTGTCTGCACGAGTAGTATATTATGTACATATCAGCTCTGTCTTCTATCTTATCTGTCTGCCTGCCTGCGTCTGTCCGTCTGTCTGTCGTCTGTTGTCTGTCTGTCTGTCGCTGCCTGCTTGTCTGTCTGTCTGCCTGCCTGCCTCTGTCTGTCTGTCTGTCTGTCTGTCTCTGTCTGTCTGCTGTCTGTCTGTCCTGTCTGCCTGCCTGCCTCTGTCTGTCTGTCTGTCTGTCTGTCTGCCTGCCTGCCCTCTGTCTGTCTGTCTGTCTGGTCTGTCTGTCTGTCTGTGTCTCTCTCTCACTTCTATCCTCTCCTCTCTCCTCTCTCCTCTCCTCTCCTCTCTCTCTCTCTCTCTCTCTCTCTCTCTCTATCTCTCTCTCTCTCTGGGTATGTACCATAACCAGCCTCGACATCCACCACCACCGCCTCTCACCCAGGTGTGTCGCCATGACCTAATTACTCTAATTACCTGTAATTACCCTCGCCAACAGTTAATTAAGCGAGCCGTCCATAAGCTCCTCCCGATGGCGCAGATCCCCACGAGTATTTATATTCTTACGGACGTGTGATTGAGTCGTTTTATATGCCTCCGTACGACTGGTGGAACGACCCTATTCCCTGGCCTGTGATTGGCTCAGTCGCCTCAATGTCAAACTCGAAGGTGATACGCGCATAATGACGTCACCCTTGCCAATAGTCTGCTAGTATTATTCTAGTAGAAACTGGATTGTGACGTCAGAAGATGACGTCACAATATAGTTGTCTGAAGACTTCAAAGCTATATTTTGATTAGTCTGCTAGCGAGGTTACAATTAAATAGCCACGGCAATTGTAAGCTGTATCGCTTTGATGATTACTCAGGTGATGAGAGCTCAGCTTCCAATGAACATACAGTTACAGCCCTGCTCCTGGGCCAGGGATCACCATAGCCCGTGCTACTTGTTACAGCCCAGCTCCTGTGCCAGGTAAGTCCACTACGGGCTCACCATAGCCGTGCTACTTGTTACAGCCCGCTCCTGGGCCAGGTAAGTCCACTACGGGATCACCATAGCCCGTGCTACTTGTTACAGCCCCGCTCCTGGGCCAGGTAAGTCCACTACGGGATCACCATAGCCGTGCTACTTGTTACAGCCCCGCTCCTGTGCCAGGTAAGTCCACTACGGGCTCACCATAGCCCGTGCTACTTGGAACATTTTGTTCCCCAGTAGCTGAATCTAACAACATCACGTCAAGCATGGACTCCGGGACCATGACAAAGAGACCAGATTTACTGACGTGATGGTAGCAGTGTGGTCCTCAACCCGTTCTCGCACTTTATTACAGTCAATATTGACTTATTAAATACGTGCATATGTGACATACTAAACATACTAATTTACCTTGAAAAGCTTCATAGAAAACACAGACCTTACCTAACCTTCTTAGTATGTTAAGATAAGCATCTTATTGCTTCGTAATTACAATTATTACTTAACCTATACCTATAATAGGTTTTAATAGTAATAATTACAATTATTACTTAACCTATACCTATAATAGGTTAAGTAATAATTGTAATTACGAAGCAATAAGATGCTTATCTTAACATACTAAGAAGGTTAGGTAAGGTCGGTGTTTTCTATGAAGTTTTTCAAGGTAAACTAGTATGTTTAGTATGTCTCATATGCACGTATTTAATAAGTCAATATTGACTATACGAAAGTGCGAGAACGGGTTGGGTCCCTAGGGCGAGGACGAGCGGGAGGAGCCACACGCAGGAAAGTGACCCTTGTGCAGTACGGAGGTAAGGACCAGTGGGTCCCTCACCCACACTCACGGACTCCTTCGCTCCCTCCACCAACCACGTGTTCTCATTCCTCGTGTTAGTGGAAATTAAATCATCGTAATTTAGATGTTTTCTGGTTGGTCAAAACAGTTGTGTTTTTTACGAAGTGACAAATCGAGAGAGCGGGTTACTTACACTACCTCCTCCCCTCACAGGCCTTATTCATTGGGTAATAGCATTTAATTTCACTGACACATTGGGGGATTGAACTCAGGCTTGTATTAGATGAAGCCGTTGATGTACGCTACCTGAGATATAAACTATACCTTGAGGTTAGTTTGAAGTGGTTTCGAGGATCAATTTCCCCGCGGCCCAGGTTCTGACTAGGCATCACCACTGGTCTGGTCAACCAGCCTGTTAGACCAGCCCGTCCACCTAAGGGTTCCCACCGTCAAGAAACTGTCATACTAAAATGCCCTTATCCTAACCTACCAGAGGACCCAAAACAGAAAACGGGACAGTATGTCAATTTCGAGAACCACTATTTATTAGTACGACTGATTTATGGCCTTAAGTAGCCTATACGTCAAAATGCGACGTTCTATTAGGAGGACGGGTTGGTTAGCCACCGCTGCTCACTGTCTGACCTATGAATTACTGCTCAGTTGACCAGTCCCGGGAGCCAACTTGTCCTCTTACCAAGAACGTCGCTTTTCGCCCGTATGCGTTACATAAGATCAAAAAGTGTCGCACTAGAAAATGGAATAGGCTTGCGAAAGTGACTTTACTGTCCCGTTTTCTGTTGTGGGTCCTCTGGTAGGTTAGGAGACCACACTTTAAACTGACCGTTTGCTTGACGTTGGGAAACCTTAGGAGGACGGACTGCTGGAGCACCTCAACCCAAAGTCCACTACGGGCTCACCATAGCCCGTGCTACTTGGAACTTCTTGTTCCAGGTAGCGAATCTTAAACAACAACAACCACAACCCATGACACCCATACTACGCCACACTAATAACTGCACGTGAATGATTGATTGATTGATAAAGATTAAGCCACTCAAAAGGTGGCACGGGCATGAATAGCCCGTAAGTGGTGGCCCTTTTGAGCCATTACCAGTATCAAAAGCTGATACTGGAGATCTGTGGAGGTGCGACTGCACCCTACGTGACGGGAGATGTCTCCCGTGTGTGCACGGGAATTGAAAAGACAATTCTAAGATGACAATGACGCAGAAACATCAATCACGAAAGAAAAGGCAGAGAATTAAGGATAATAATCGAAATCAATCAACCATCAATGACTGTAACCATCAATCACTGTGGGATTGCACAGACACAGTCGACAGTGTCTATATAAAGTTCTCCTTACGTATGAGTCTTCAATTACTCGGACGTGAGAGTAATTATCAAGTTATAATTTGATAGTATAGAAACCGGCTAAAAGGAAATATGACATCCATAGTCTGAATAACAACAATAACTCATTTAAAAGCATTATCTGGACCATTGAGCTATAATCTCCTTGATGGAATATCCAACTTCCTATAATCCAATTTACGAAATAATTAAACAGTAATCTGATCACGATGGGGCTGAATGATCTATAATGCTGATTCTGAAACAGACTACATTGTGTTTATTACAAGAAGTCATCAACGATAACATCAATTATACATGAAACAACACAGAGTAAAGTCGCAATAACCTCATGTATCAATGAGTATATACTGAAGCACTGCAAAGGGATTGAACTGGCGTCTGTGGAGCTCCCAGACACACGATGGCGAGTCTCCAGAGGAACCAGCAGTTCGAGCCAGATACATACAATAGTCTTGATAATGCAGGTATATATATATATATATATATATATATATATATATATATATATATATATATATATATATATATATATATATATATATATATATATGCGAACAAGCCTGAATGGTCCCCAGGACTATATGCAACTTATATATATATATATATATATATATATATATATATATATATATATATATATATATATATATATATATAATATATATATATATATATATATATATATATATATATATATATATACCATCATTCCTTATTATCTTTGATCATGCAGGTGCTAAGGTGCCTGACCATAGGCCTCATAATACTGATATTGAGGAATTCACTCGTCAAAATATTTTATTCAAACAGAATCTCGCTTAATATGAAGTTAATTAGAAAACTAGTTTTAAATAAGGAAATGTTCGTTGATTTCTCATATTTTTATTAAGACAAATCAGCAAGTTGATTTGCAATTTGAAATTCAATTCGAGCCTGCAAAGAGGGAAGAGGAACACACGAGGAAGCAGAAGGAAGAGAAAAGATGGAGAGGTGAGGAAGGAGCCTGGTCGACGACCGGGCCGCGGGGACGCTAAGCCCCGGAAGCACCTCAAGGTAACCTCAAGGTAAGGAACAGACTTGTAGGATATAAGGGAAGGAGAGGAGGACAGAACACACGAGAAGGAAATAAGAGGTAATGACAGACACAAACGGAATGACAGAAAGAGACGAGAGAAGTAAATACAACAGAATGAAAGAAGAATACAGGAGAGGAGAGACCGAGAATAGAAGGAGAGACCGAAAATAGAAGATCATTTAGTTCTATAGTTCAAGTTCTCTTTCACAACTGGCTCTACCCAACCTGTCCTCTTAAAAATAACGTTGCTTTTGGCCGTTTGCCCGTATGGCCGAAAGTGGACGTAATTTGGAAATGGAAAAAAAAATAAAATAAATTTGGGATTTTTTTTCAACAACAGTAAGTTAAGGGTCCTCTGATAGGTTAGGTGGGCAGGAAATTCTCATAAAGTTTCAAAACGTTATGAAAAACGTTAATTGAAAGTTTCCTCTCCTAACCTAACCGAGTAAGCCGGAGAACTCAAACAGAAAACGGGAGAGTACGTCACTTTTGTGAGTCGATTTAATTTCAAATTACGTCTAAATTTGGCCATAGCGCGCATACGAGCCAAAAGCGACGTTATTTTAAGAGGACGGGTTGCTCTACCAGCATCTACTTTATTAAGCTCATATCTCATGCCACTTCGTATGTCTTTACCCAACTATCTGAATGTTGTTACCTGTGTGTCAACAGTGAACTGCAGTAAGCACTTGTGGGCTAAAGCCTTGATGCATGCTGACGCCTTAACCCCACACCATCTCCTTAACACCTAACAATTTGGCAGGATTGAACGTTAGGTTGCATTCTGTACTATATCATTCATATAGTTCTATCAAGTTTTCTACTGCATCTTCCGTCCGTGGAAGCAGAACAAGATCATCAGCTTAAGAGAAAGCAGTTGCCATAGTACTGCTTACGTGACGGCCAGTTCTACTGGCTCTTAAAACCTTTCAGGGATGGATGAAGATAGCAAACAATATTGGACTAAGAACACCATCTTGTTTGATCCCATTTTTTAGGGAGAAATTTTCAGAGAAGACATTACTCCATTTCACAGCTAATTTGCATTGACTCCAATATCAACCTCGCTATATTTTGGATCAAAATTAGTCAACGTTGTGGATTGCATCCTGAATAAGGTCAGTCGATGGCCTGGAATCTAGGTGCCATTCTCCCTAGAGTATGTTGTTGTTAAAGATTCGCTACCTGAAACAAAAAGTTCCAGGTAACACGGGCTATGGTGAGCCCGTAGTGCCTTGTTCCCTAGAGTATCCACAATAAGTCAAGCGTCTTGTCTCTCTACTAAGACAAATCAAGTAGAGGTGACATGACCTGAAACATACCGCGTGTTGCGGGTCATAACTCACACTTCTTCTCATTTATGCTAACTCACTGCTATATATATATATTAATTAATAATGGTTTAATTTAGTTTAGCATTTGGTGTTCAAAGCAATCTGTTGCAGAGTCCCCAGGTAACCTTTCATGCAGAAAGGTTAACCTTTCATACACTTTTCCCAGTTAACCTTTCATCTAGAGCCTCGCTATGCCTATGATAAACGGTATTGAAATCTTTCATGTAGCAACTCCTTACTTTAGCTTATTTGATGCATTACGTTGTACAAGGTGATTACGAATTGAATATGCTATTACTGCTGCAGGTAGCTTTTCAACACTTGATGTTCAGCTAACTGGAGGTTAGTTGGTGGGTGGAAATCTATCCACTTTATATGTAGCAGCACTACATTACTGAGCCAATATGCTGCTGCGTCAACTGTAGAGTTTATTGATGTGGTTGTGGTGAGGAGGGAACGTGTGGCCACTCAGATGTATACTGAGAAAAGATGGAAAGGGTGAGGAAGGAACAGACTTGTAGGATACAAGGGAAGGAGAGGAGGACAGAACACACGAGAAGGAAATAAGAGGTAAAGACAGACACAAACGGAAGAACAGAAAGAGACGAGAGAAGTAAATACAACAGAATGAAAGAAGAATTATATAACATACTGTATAACATACAACAGGAACAAGAAAATTTCTCCACAACATTTAGTGAAGATGTAGGGTCCTAAGACTTGGATTGTCTACGGGGGAATGAGGTCTAGTTCCTTATGTCCCGCCAGCTAGCTTTGTACCTGTTGCCTTTCAGTTTAACTATCTGACTTCAGATTCTTTGTCGAGTCTGGACTGTAAGTTTGTGGATGGAGGTGGCTTTCTCAACTTCCTCTTTTAGAGCAGTCCACTTGTTAACTGCACCTTGAGGGTACGAGGTTGAGGGACTCTGTGGCCGTTAAAACATTCGTTTGGGTGTTTCGTCTGCTGGGTGTTGTAGTGTTAAACCGTTTGTGTCTGTTGGACTATTTTGCGTGCGTGCGTGCGTGGTGTGTGTGTTTGTGTGTGTGGTGGTGTGTGTGGGTGTGTTGTGTGGTGTGTGTGTGTGTGGTGTGTGTGTGTGTGTGTATTCACTTAGTTGTATGTCACGTAGTTGTATTTTACGGGGGTTGAGCTTTGCTCTTTCGGCCCGCCTTCTCAACTGTCAATCAAACTGTTTTAAACTACCCTAACTATGTTTTTTTTTGTTTTTTTTTTTTTTTTTTTTTTTACCACACAACACACACACACAAACACCCCAGGAAGCAGCCCGTGACAAGCTGACTAACTCCACAGGTACCTATTTACTGCGACGGTAACAGGGGCATCCAGGGTGAAAGAAACTTTTGCCCCATTTGTTTCTGCCGGGTGCGGGCATCGAACCCTGCGCCACAGAATTACGAATCCTGCACCATCACCAGGCTACCTGGCCCCTAATCAGCTTTAGGGGCCATGGTCATGATAAAGCAGGGGGCCTGCCCCCTGGCTTTATCAGCACGGTGTGTGGTGTGGTGTGTGTGTGTGTGGTTGGGGTGTTGCGGGTGTGTGGCGCGTGCGTGTGGCGCGTGCGTCTGATGTGCCGTTGCGTGTGTCGTGTGGTGTTTATGCTAGACTATTTAGTGTGTGTGTTAGCTCGTGCTACTTACTTGTTTCTTGGTTTATATAGTCGTGCGTATCAGCACAATCATTGTTATCATGCTCCATCATGTCAGTATCAGCACCATTATAATCATTATCAAAATCACCATCATTAGATCATCATCATCATCATCATCATCACACTCATCTGTGTCGCTCGAAGGCAATGCTATCACACAATACCTGCGTCGATTGGTCGATTAATTGCTCGGAATTGGGCACTTATGGCAGCCAATGAACCGATAAGGACGAAAGAGCATGGTGTGTTCGTATAGGCCTACCGCCAGGCCTATGTGAACCCCGTGCACTGCTCCACACATTCTCGTGTCCTCGCGTTCTGCCAGGCTGTTGTGTGTGGGGGAACGTATCTCCTAAAGTCTAGTATAATCTTTTAGATAGCTTTATGTAAGTGGATGAATGTAATTTGGTTTGTACTCATCCTCCGAATCGTTGTCCAACCAACATGGGGTGGACATATATATGAGTGGGATGGGTGGTTATAAAATAGGAGCTGCCTCGTATGGGCAAAAAATAGGCCCTTTCCCCCTGCAGTTGCCTTTTGTCTTATGTTCTTATGTTTCTATTATGTTTCTTCTTATGTTCTTATGTTCATTACAGGGAAGGCTGACTTGCCCCTCGCTTACTGGGAGATCACCACTAATTTCTCCTTTTTCTTCTTTTCAGTTAAAAGGGCAAACTTAAGCGGATCTCAAGGTAAGAGAATTTTATTATTGTAAGTGTTATGGTGTGTGGCTTGAGAGTCGGGATCCCATGTGTGCTGGAGCTGTGTAAGTAACTTATAAGTAAAGTATAGTCCAGAAACATTCCCCCCCCCCCCCGACTCGATTCAGCAAGGTGTTCTAGCCCAGGGGGCAGATTCACGAAGTAAGTCGTTACGCACGCACTTACGAACCTGTACATCTTTTCTGAATCTTTGGCGGCTTTTGTTTACAATTATGAAACAGGTAATGAGCTCCGAAGCACCCGAGGCTGTTTATAAACAATAACAACATTTGATTGGCAAGTTTTCATGCTTGTAAACTGTTTAGTAAATGTAATCAAGGCCGTCAAATATTGAGGAAAGTGTACACGTTCGTAACGCTTGCGTAACTGCTATCGTGAATCAGGCCCCAGTTACTTGGCGGTTTGTTCTGGTTCACCTACTTTTCACAGAGGTCACTACTACTTTTTGTTTGACCAATGAGCGTGAAGATAATATTAATCGTTTTATCAATCAAATTTTTAATTTACAAATGACCAATCACGTTGCACGTTTCATATCAGCTGATGTATGTACAACAAAACGATGTTACGTATTGCCCCGAGAGGTTTACCCTCACTTTCTCAGGTGTACCTGGTGTATACATAGTTTACTTTAGCCCTAAACTATGTTCTTAAATAAAGATATACTCTTGTGGAGGCCTGATATACCTCTCCAGTACTCACCTAGTTGTGTTGCGGGGGTTGAGCTTTGGCTCTTTGGTCCCGCCTCTCAACCGATCTAACTGGTAGTACAGAGTTCCTGAGCCTATGGGCTCTATCATATCTACATTTAAACTGTGTATGGAGTCCGTATGTGTATGTACACATCGCCAGTGGACACGTGGTGATGTGTATGGAGATGTGGAGGGATGTATATTATATATATATTATATATCATATTATATATATATATATATATATATATATATATACACCGAAGTGTGTATGTAACAAGCCTGAATGGGTCCCCAGGACTAGATACAACTGAATATATATATACATTCTGCTAGTTGCTAGTTATACCTGCTAGTTGGCTAGTTTATATCACGGTCATATTAACAACCCCTCGTGAAAGGGCTAAGGCTCAGTCCCAAACACATGGAAATGGAAGTGCTGGTGATGTAATGGAATATTTACAAGCCTTAATATAGGAGATTAGGTCAGACTAAATATATAATATCCCGAGGTAATTATTAACCTGTTTGCTTTGCAGCTTTGATTAAAAGTGGATCTAACTGAATGGTCATTGGTGAGATAGGTCTCGGAAAATTTAAAATCTGTGAACTATATATTCATAAACAACCTCATATCTTAGAAACGTTAAATTTTCAATTATATTTTAATTATTAAATTAACTTTAATAAAATCACTCTATAACTTTATCCTAAATGGTTTACCTTTTATAATTGTACAAAAATTAGGTAAATTCTAATTATACAAGGGGGAAAAAATTACTGTAATGTCTTATTATGATAGATAAAATAATATTGCCTATTATAATTATGCATTGTATAATAAATACAATGCTCTATTGTGACATGTCGCAGAATAGTATGAGAAAGACAAACTAACTACTATCAAGGGGGAAAGCGCCAAGCCCATTACGACTATATAGCACTGGGAAGGGGTCAGGATAAGGGTTTGGGATGGGACGAGGAGGGAAGGAATGGTGCCCAACCACTTGGACGGTCGGAGATCGAACGCCGACCTGCACGAAGCGAAGTCGCTCTACCGTCCCGTGAGAAAGAGAAAGCAAACAACATCAGTTGTTACTCATAATGTCATTAATAGAAACATTACAAAACACAAGAGACAATGTAGAGTAAGTTGCCTTTCCCTGTGGAATATGGCAGGCTTGGCGCCCTCTTTTGATAATTACTTGATAATATATTACATATAATTATACAATCAATTACTGTAATATAGCTTATTCTAAGTGTTATTCTAAAGTGTTCTTTTTAAAGAAAGATTTAAATAAACTAACAAAGCTTGAAGTAACAGACCTGTATTGGCAAATCAGAAAATTATTGAAATACATAACATTGGAAAAGTGAGATTTCCATTTACAGAATATTGCAATTACTTAATAATGTGAAGTACCCAGCTGAGGGCTGCTATGGGGCTGCTATCTATTTGTAAACGAAACAGATACAATATAGCATATAAGCTGTTAAGTTGACATTAAATTCAATTGAATTATTTCAGGTGAGTGTTAACCGTTGTTGTTGTTGTTCAAGATTCGCTACCTGGAACAAAGTTCCAAGTAGCACAGGCTATGGTAACCCCGTAACTTATAAGTGTTTGACTATGTTAATATTGATTTCAGTACTGGCCTATGATGAGGTGACGGTAAGGATTTAATATATTATTTTATATTTTCCATATATTATATGACTAAACGATTTCAAAGAATAAACAGTATTAGAATGTGGCAAATATTCAGAACACTAAGACCCAGTTTGTTCGTAATTAGAATTAATTGCCTTGGTCTTCAGTACATGCTACACAATGTGTACACCTACATATCATGTACATCTACACAATGCGTACACCTACATATCATGTACATCTACATATCATGTACATCCTACATATCATGTACATCTACACAATGGTACACCTACATATCATGTACATCTACATATCATGTAATCTACACAATGTGTACACCTACATGATCATGTAAATCTACACAATGTGTACACCTACATATCATGTACATCTACACATGTGTACACCTACATATCCTGTACATCTACACAATGTGTACATTTTCAGTATTTCAAAGCATCATTTTATGCCATAAACGTATATGGTTTAAGAGATAAAGTTCTCTCATTGAGTAAAGCATTGTTTGCCTATCCGCTCTCACACCCCGTCCTCATTCACCCCCACCTCCCCCCTCAACCTCTACCTCACTCGCATCTTACTATCCCTCACCTATCCTCCATCCTCCCCCCCCCCTTCTTTCACTGCTCCCTCTTGTTCTATCTCCCTCTCATCTTCCCATTCCATCCGTTCATCGCTTTCACTCTATTCTCATTTTCCTGTTCCCATTCTTCACTCACAGTCTCTTTCTCTCCTATCCTCCACCCTCCTCTCCTCTCCGCTACCCCCACTCTTCTCTCCTCTCCGCCTACCCTCCATCCCTCCCTCGGCTAGGCCCTCCTTAGGATTTTGCTAAGTATTAATCGACCAATTTTGGTCGATTAATTTAGTATTTGATTAGTAATTTAGTATTTTAGTGAATTTGTATTATTTATTTTAGTAATTTATTAATCTGTTTTAAGTATTTTGGAGTCGACCAATCCGTTAAAATATCTGTTTATATTTAACAATTAAAGCGTCGAAATACTGACGTTTTCTCCGCATCGCTCTTGTTAGGCTAGGTTAGGTTACGTTACGTTACGTTACGTTACGTTAGGTTAGGTGGGATGATTGGGTTTGGTACGTTTGTGGCCTAGTTAAAACAGTTTCACTTTTTTACGGAATGGCAAATCGAGAAAAAGAGGTCTAGGTGCCAGTTCACGAAGCAGTTACGCAAGCACTAACGAACCTGTACATCCTTTCTCAATCTTTGACGGCTTTGATTACATTTATTAATTTAAACAGTTAACAAGCATGAAAACTTCCCATCAACTGTTGTTATTGTTATAAACAGCCTCCTGGTGCTTCGGAGCTCATTAACTGTCTAATAATTATAAACAAAGCCGCCAAAGATTGAGAAAGATGTACAGGTTCGTAAGTGCTTGCGTAACTGCTCGTTTAATCTGGCCCTTAGCCCTTTTTTCTCGATTTGCCATTCCGTAAAAAGTGAAACTGTTTTAACTAGCCACAAACGTACCAAACTTGTTTGACACACAGGAATATGATGATAAAGGTGTGTAAAGTGAGAGGTTTGGGAGCTCTAGTGTTTAGTAATGTGGTAACTGGGTACCGGGGGGGGGGGCGAGGTGAACTGTGGCCCGCCCGCCACCATGGAAATCTCTCTTGGAACGACGTCGTTAGACTGGTTGTTATCGGACGAGTAGGGCTCACGGTGGTGGTGGTGGTGGTGGTGGTGGTGGTGGTGGTTGGTGGTGGGGAGGGTAGTGGTAGTGGTGGTGGGTGGTGGTGGTGGTGGTGGTGATGGGTGGGGAGGGAGGGTAGTGGTGGTGGTGGTGTGGTGGTGGTGGTGGGTGGTGGTGTGGGGAAGGAGGGTAGTGGTGGTGGTGGTGGTGGGAGGGAGGGTAGTGGTGGGGTGGTGGGGAGGGAGGGTAGGGTAGTGTGGTGGTGGTGATGGGTGGTGGTGGTTGGGGGTGTCGGGGTGGAGCAGGTCGTGGTGGAGAGGGTGGTAGTCATGGTGTTATAACTGATGATGGTTGTGGTTGGTGGTTTGGTTATAGGTTAATGGTAGTTGAGCTGATGTATTTACGGTGCCGTAATGATAAAGGATGCTACTGGAGCAGTTCCTAGCACGAACGTCGAATATGAAGTGGTTTTTGCCTTGATCAAAATGGCTTGAACCCAGCCAACCCACCTAACCCATCCAGGTCACTAGTCATTACATCAAAAGAACATCATTATTACAAATGTTTTTAATTTCAGTAAAGCACGGGAATCTAGACGCTGTGGTCGATTGCGTCAACATTGTATGTGCTTTATAACCCTGTAGAGGTTGATAGGCTGTAGGCCTATCACACTGAAACACACCACTAGGTAGAACGAGGCTACCAGATGCGGTACATCGCCTCTATAGAGACTGTGGGTTGAGTTCTAGCTGCTCGGACCAGACTCCAACCTTCTACAGCCTCGTCTCTACATGTCTTAACTCATCAGCTTGCGCATTACGGGCTATTCATGCCCGTGCCACCTCTTGGATGGCTTAATCTTCATGAATCATCAGCTTGTGCAGCCTGACGCGTGTGTGGCTGACATCCATGTTCATCTACTTGCTCGGTGGCCCAACTACATGGCTGCCAGTTCGCTCCACCCGCTGGATCATGCAGGTCGGCGTTCAATCCCCGACCGTCCAAGTGTTTGGGCACCATTCCTTTCCCCTCCTTCCTCCCGCTAGACAGTGGCCAGCGTCCTCATCCTTGTAGCGGGATGCTCCCGGACGCAGGTTCGAATCCTCGTCACGGCCCTTGTGGATTTGTTCATTTGATGCATCACGCAATTGGGATTTCTGTGTGTAAGCTTGTAGCGACGTTTATCTTTGGCCGCTTACCTTACACCATCTCCTGAGGCCTATCACT
>WNGS01000337.1:8691261-8708800 GCA_020271785.1 Procambarus virginalis | reverse complement strand
CATTATTCTATTACTTTACAATTCTACGTATTCTCTTCATTTATTCTTCTTATTTTAGCTTTTACTTATGGTCTGATTTACTTTATACTATCTCTCCATATTCTCCTTTGCTCCGTGGAGAGCTTTGATATTATATAGAGTTGTGTTGAGGGCGGGGCACCTGCAGAACCTCTTGTAATCAAATGAACAAATCCACAAGGGCCGTGACGAGGATTCGAACCTGCGTCTGAGAGCAACATAGACACTGCCTTAATCGACTGAGCTACCACTTGTAATCAATAAACAAGTACTATGAGGGCATTTACATGCAGGTAAAATGAAGCCTTAACGCCCGGGGATTATGACCTACTGACCTGGCTTGGATTACCAATGTGTCAAATCCAACATTGTATAATTTGTATTTAAATAAGAACATAAGAATACGGAACACTTCCAGGAAAACCCATTGGCCCATACGGGGCAGCTCCGATGTATATCCACCAAACCTATTCCAATATTAAGAAATCCACAAGGGCCGTGATGAGGGCTCGAACTTACGTCCGAGAGGATCCCAGACGCGTCTTAATCGACTGTGCAACAACATGGTAAAAACAATTGTAACCGGGAGTGCATCTGACCTCACACGCATCCTGCATTCTCTCCTGCATTTGATGCATCACGCTATTGTGATTTCTATGTGCTATTGCAATATATTTTCTTTATCCTACATTTGCATTTACCAAACTTTGGTGGCAAAGATGTATTTTGTATTTTAATTTGCTGTGGTAGTCTCTGCTGGTGGAGGGGGGGGGGGGTCCCGTTCTCGTACCTAATTGGGCACATTTCTTTTACCGAATCAATCCGATAAGAAGCCTCGTTCGGATAAGTGGGTTGTTTGGGTTGGTATACGGACGACCAGGGCACACACACGGTGGCACAGAACCGGACTCAGCTCCTCCGGTAGTGATTAGACAGCTGACACAGTGCCAGTAATTGTGGGCCTTGGCCAGCTATACGTTTGTTAAAGGGATTAAACTGTTCGGCCTGTGTTTCATAGCAAATGTTTTTTTTCGGTGTTGTTTTGAGGTTATCTTGAGATGATTTCGGGGCTTTTAGTGTCCCTGCGGCCCGGCCCTCGACCAGGCCTCCACCCCCAGGAAGCAGCCCGTGACAGCTGACTAACACCCAGGTACCTATTTTACTGCTAGGTAACAGTAGTGTTATCGTTATATTAACTATTCCTCTTTCTCTCTGTGTTCTCCTCCTTCAATCCCTCTCTCTACCTCATTTTCCTCTCTTCGCATCACGCCTCCCATTTGGCCTCGTCGGAAATATCTGGTAAACAGATGAATTTGCATTTTTGATCCTTTAAATGACCATTAAAAGCGAAATATGATGTTTGGGTACTGGCTCGGTAGCCTACCGTCTCCTTCTTACGATTACCTAAACTTATTAGAATGACGTATAAGAAATATAATATTATCTCACTATAATAATATTATTAATGACTGTACAACGTAAATGAATGTAACTTTTACTTAGAAATAAAATAATTTTTATAACGAAATAACACGAGAATGAGACAAGGATTTTAATCTTATTTCGTTAAAAGAGAAAAAATTTGTTTATTTCCGAATAAAAATATGTTGATTCAGGTTCTCTATTCATTACTAATATTACAGTGAGAAAATATTCTATATTCGTTATACAAGTATAGGAAATTTTGTATAGTTTGGGGTACTTTTAAGGATCGGGTTTGAGGTATACCCTATAGCAGCCAGTTTTATTGTGAGCGTATCGACGGGGCAATCTAGCGAGGACATGTCCACTCCATCCCCGGTTCCTGCCCAGTTTGAGGAAATCTAATGCTACTAAGAAACAGTGTTCTAAGTGTTCATATTTTGAAACTAATCAAATGTATAATCATTAACCGTTTAACTTGCAAAATACAGCATCCCAAGACCAATTAATTGTATTCTATGAGAGACCCTCATTGAATACAATTCTATGAGGGTCATAGAATTTACCTCTATATGAACCCTCTATATCTAAGAATACAATTCTTAGATATAGAGGATCCTATATCTAAGGGTTCTCATAGCTCCTACCAGAAGTGGTACTCTCGTGTGTGTGTGTGTGTGTGTGTGTGTGTGTGTGTGTGTGTGTGTGTGTGTGGCGTACATGTGTGTGTGTGTGTATTCTCCTAGTTGTATTCACCTAGTTGTATTTGCGGGGGTTGAGCTTTGCTCTTTCGGCCCACCTCTCAACTGTCAATCAACTGTTTACTAACTACACTAACTACTTTTTTTTCACATCACAGACACACACACACCAGGAAGCAGCCCGTGACAGCTGACTAACTCCTAGGTACCTATTTGCTGCTAGGTAACAGGGGCATTCAGGGTGAAAGAAACTTTGGCCATTTGTTTCTGCCATGTGCGGGAATCGAACCCGCGCCACAGAATTACGAGTCCTGCGCGCTATCCACCAGGCTACCTGGCCCCTGTGTGTGTACTCACCTAATTGTGCTTGCGGGGGTTGAGCTTTGGCTCTTTGGTCCCGCCTCTCAACTGTCAATCAACAGGTGTGTGTGTGTGTGTGTGTGTGTGTGTGTGTGTGTGTGTGTGTGTGTGTGTGTGTGTGTGTGTGTGTGTGTGTGTGTGTGTGTGCGCGTGTGTGCGCGCGTGTGTGCGCGCTATATCAGAATTTATTGAGTACTTAATAGCACTTATCGTATTATAAAAACATTCACGCAAATTCGAATGAGGTTAGAACATCCGGATATTGGTTATCCGTTTAAGAGAGCTAACAACCATATCTCCTCATTCAGTAGAACTGGAACCTGACACAGGGTGATCATTGTACATGTTCACATGAGCTGCCTCGCGGGCTCATTGGCCTGATATTATCTTCTTACACCTCCAGTGTGTAGTTCCCAAGAGTGTGTGTCGCGTATGTCTTGTGTTCTACACCCCTTCCTGAGGACTGTCTTGTGTTGTACACTCTTTCTGATAACTGTCTTGTGTTGTACACCCCTTCCTGAGGACTGTCTTGTGTTGTACACTCTTCCTGATGACTGTCTTGTGTTGTACACCCCTTCCTGATGACTGTCTTGTGTTGTACACCCTTCCTGATGACTGTCTTGTGTTGTACACCCCCTTCCTGAGGACTGTCTTGTGTTCTACACCCCTTCCTGAGGACTGTCTTGTGTTGTACACTCTTCCTGATGACTGTCTTGTGTTGTACACCCCTTCCTGATGACTGTCTTGTGTTGTACACCCTTCCTGATGACTGTCTTGTGTTGTACACCCCCTTCCTGAGGACTGTCTTGTGTTCTACACCCCTTCCTGAGGACTGTCTTGTGTTGTACACCCCTTCCTGAGGACTGTCTTGTGTTGTACACCCTTCCTGAGGACTGTCTTGTGTTGTACACCTCTTCCTGAGGACTGTCTTGTGTTGTACACCCCTTCCTGAGGACTGTCTTGTGTTGTACACCCCTTCCTGAAGACTGTCTTGTGTTGTACACCCCTTCCTGAGGACTGTCTTGTGTTGTACACCCTTCCTGAGGACTGTCTTGTGTTGTACACCCCTTCCTGAGGACTGTCTTGTGTTGTACACCCCCTTCCTGATGACTGTCTTGTGTTGTACACCCTTCCTGATGACTGTCTTGTGTTGTACACCCCTTCCTGAGGACTGTCTTGTGTTCTACACCCCTTCCTGAGGACTGTCTTGTGTTCTACACCCTTCCTGAGGACTGTCTTGTGTTGTACACCCTTCCTGAGGACTGTCTTGTGTTGTACACCCTTCCTGATGACTGTCTTGTGTTGTACACCCTTCCTGAGGACTGGCTTGTGTTGTACACCCTTCCTGAGGACTGTCTTGTGTTGTACACCCTTCCTGAGGACTGTCTTGTGTTCTACACCCCTTCCTGAGGACTGTCTTGTGTTGTACACTCTTCCTGATGACTGTCTTGTGTTGTACACCCTTCCTGAGGACTGGCTTGTGTTGTACACCCTTCCTGAGGACTGTCTTGTGTTGTACACCCTTCCTGAGGACTGTCTTGTGTTGTACACCCTTCTCCTGAGGACTGTCTTGTGTTGTACACCCTTCTTGAAGACTGTCTTGTGTTGTACACCCTTCCTGAGGACTGGCTTGTGTTGTACACCCTTCCTGAGGACTGTCTTGTGTTGTACACCCTTCCTGAGGACTGTCTTGTGTTGTACACCCTTTTCCTGAGGACTGTCTTGTGTTGTACACCCTTTTCCTGAGGACTGTCTTTTGTTGTACACCCCTTCCTGGGGACTGTCTTGTGTTGTACACCCTTCCTGAAGACTGTCTTGTGTTGTACACCCCTTCCTGAGGACTGTCTTGTGTTGTACACCCTTTTCCTGAGGACTGTCTTGTGTTGTACACCCCTTCCTGAAGACTGTCTTGTGTTGTACACCCTTCCTGAGGACTGTCTTGTGTTGTACACCCCTTCCTGAGGACTGTCTTGTGTTGTACACCCCCTTCCTGAGGACTGTCTTGTGTTGTACACCCTTCCTGAAGACTGTCTTGTGTTGTACACCCCTTCCTGAGGACTGTCTTGTGTTGTACACCCCCTTCCTGAGGACTGTCTTGTGTTGTACACCCTTCCTGAGGACTGTCTTGTGTTGTACACCCCTTCCTGAGGACTGTCTTGTGTTGTACACCCCTTCCTGAGGACTGTCTTGTGTTGTACACCCCCTTCCTGAGGACTGTCTTGTGTTGTACACCCCTTCCTGAGGACTGTCTTGTGTTGTACACCCCCTTCCTGAGGACTGTCTTGTGTTGTACACCCCTTCCTGGGGACTGTCTTGTGTTGTACACCCCCTTCCTGAGGACTGTCTTGTGTTGTACACCCCTTCCTGGGGACTGTCTTGTGTTGTACACCCTTCTTGAAGACTGTCTTGTGTTGTACACCCCTTCCTGAAGACTGTCTGTGTTGTACACCCTTCCTGAAGACTGTCTGTGTTGTATACTTATTGTGGACGGTGTTGTATACTTATAACACAGAGTAAGCGAGAGAGTCTTCAATATATGTCGAGACAAAAGTTACTGAAATATGAAGGTGGTACACGTGTGGGTGTGTTTGTTCTGAAGGATATTCAGCTAGAAATTATAATTTGCTGGTTGGCGAGCCAGGAAGTGTGAGGAAACTAATAGGCCTCTAGTCAAGAGGTTAATAGGCCTTGAGCCCGGCACTAAACCAAACATATGATCAGCCAGACTGTAGTGTTAGTGTCATGTTTCGTGACACTTTTGTTTTAGATATATATATGAAGGTGTTTGGGCGAATATCATTTGGAACTATGGAGTTTATAGCTAATGTTGCCACCAGCGGTACAATTGTACCAAAACGGTACAGTTTGAAGCTAGCGGTACTGTGGTCCTATTACGGAAAAAGGCCTATTTCGGTACATTATACCGAAACATAATGTACCGAAATACCTGATACCTGAATATATGTACCTGAATATATGTACCTGAATATACCTGGTTTTATAAAAGGTACCACAAAAGTGGTACCTTTTCTTCGTGCCACAAGCAAATTTGGTGGACAGGATTTTAGAGCAATGCATTGCTCCTATTTCTTTTAAAGCTGTTTTTTAAGACCATTTAGATTCCGCTCAGAAAATTTACGCATCATTGATGAATCCAAGTTATGAGATGTATTTTCCATTCCTAGGAAATATTATACCTATTGTAACTAAAATGAACAAGGAATTTCAATGTGAAGGTGTTCAGATACACCATTCATACAAGAAAATACATTCATTATACAAATCAGTCCTTCTAAGTTACCCGAAAGAGAGGTGCTTAACACCCAAGTCATTTTCAATGACCATCCAAGATCCTGTAACTTTAAACTTGAAGAAGATATTATATTACGTTAAAAATTAAAGCGAATGATTCAGAAGGGAGAGTTGAACACTTTTTTCCCTGGTTTTTGGATTCCGGGTCAATGTTTATATCGAATGCTTATATTGTTATTATTATTAACATCTTTATTGACAAAATTAATTACAATTTTGCCTAATCTGAGGATTTCAATTAAGTCCTATTAAAGTGAGGATAATGCTGGTATTCACTGTCACGCAGGACAGAGGGCCATACACAAGACAATAGGTCTAAACTGGCACATATATATATCATGGTTACAATCAATGTTTTAATGTATATGTGAAAACAACTTTCTATTGTGCACTGCCACATAAGGGCAGGGACGAACTGTAAGTGAAGAATGAAGACAGCTACCGTTTTACATTAAAAAATGCTGAAATACCTTCTAGTCATGTACAATTGTGTGTATAAAGTGATCAACTTGCAGGCTGCTGGCAGATTGTAAGTGTTTCCTCAGTTGAATGAATTTATGCTCTCTCTCTCTCTTAATTGTTTTGCCTCGTTCATCAGCCGCTACAGAGAGTTGTCTCAAGTTGAGGTGATTAAGCCGGAGATAAAGAAGCTTGTAAACACGGACTCTGTGAATGGGATAATTCCAACAAATATATATTGTTCTGCCGGTGTTGTGATTGGGAATCATAGGTGAAAATGCCTCAGATAGCATCAAACATTTCACACAGGTATACGTAATTCAAGAATATTACATATCAAACAACTTAGTTCTTCTGATTTGATCATGATTAACATTTGAATTGTTCAAATGTCCGGCATCATTTCTGCAAAGATAATGCTAGAACAATTCTCTCAAAATTATTTTCTTGTTGTTTATAGATTCTTACTGTGACTTGGGAATTGTACATTGTCCCACCATTCTCTATCTCAGAAATAAATGAGAGTTAAAGTGATAGTGAGTACAGAAGGTTGATAGTCACGTAATGGCTGTGATACAATGTGATATATCTAAAGACTAATACGGGAGTAATAGTTGTGGGAAAAACGAAGGGAATATCACGATACAATCTGCAAATGTTTGTGCGAGTTGGGGGTAGAGTTGCTGTTGGTGAGGTGGGGACACATGCAGGCCAAGACGGAACCTCCGGCCTGCTGCCCCATCCTGCACTGGAACACAGGAGATGGGTAAGGTGCAGAGGGGCCTACTCCAGCCCCCGCCCCCCCACTGGGGTTGTCAGTGTCACCCCCACCAGACACTTCTTCAACCACTTCCAGTTGTATATTTGGCTGCTCTAGCTAAATTGTATTCACTTACACTCTGAATACAGAGTTGAAAATGTTGACAATTTCAAGGAAACTTATCTCTTGGCATCAGGCCATATTATAACTAAAATGAATGTTGAAGATTTCATATTTAAACTTCCTTCTCAAGTGAAGAACATAATAAATATATAGAAGATTCCTGTTAGAATCAGTGGCCCTCACCCTTTCTGTTATATTCAATAATATATTTCTACTGCTACCAAAAAATACTCAAATATCTTTGCTTTAAGATAATGTCTGTGTATTTGTCGGTTCAAAGTTGGAGGCCAGATGCTTATGAATTGCTTCATCCAAATTTGCAGGGAGAATAATCTAGGGTACATGACGGACATAGGCTGGTCGGTGTTGGCTTAAGTTAAATACTTTACTTAACATAGACTGTACCCCTTCCTCCCCCCCGCCATACCCCCACCGCACAATTAAAGGTTTGAAATGAAATAGGGCATGCGATTTCCGTAGAGTTTACTGGTGTTAATAGAGAAAACAGTGTTTGAGTGACCAGCCGCCTGGTTTTATAAGCACAACCTATTTCATAACAGTAGCATCATAAACTGTTCAGGATGTTGACCAGACCACACACTAGAAGGTGAAGGGACGACGACGTTTCAGTCCGTCCTGGACCATTCTCAAGTCGATTGATTAATTTAGCCACGTTATTGTGACTCATCGTCAGCAACTGTTTAAGATGCTACCCTCTTGGTAAGGTCAGACGTTGGGGCATGAAGACAACAATGTCCATTAACGCTAAAGTGACTGTTGTTTTAAGTATGGCAAGTAATGAGGCGGATAAATGTATTTCAAAAATTGTATTTTCGCCATTAGAATACAGGGACGTGAATATACAGTACATGTGTTTGTTGTTTGTAACACAATGCTGTTAGTGTAGTGTATGTACTTACACACACACACACACACACACACACACACACACACACACACACACACACACACACACACACACACACACACACACACACACAGTCATTGAACGCATGAACATCTGTATCTGTCAGTGAAGAAATTTACTACTAATTGGGAAACTTGGCCAGTTAGTATGGGCTCAAGACTGTTTAATTATACATTGGTTGTACATAAAGAAAATGCTGTTAATACGTTAGCAGGGGTCAGAGGTCCTCTAGCAGGGCTTAGAGGTCCTCTAGCAGGGGTCAGAGGTCCTCTAGCACGGGTCAGAGGTCCTCTAGCAGGGGGTTAGAGGTCCTCTAGCAGGGGTTAGAGGTCCTCTAGCAGGGCTCAGAGGTCCTCTAGCAGGGGTCAGAGGTCCTCTAGCAGGGGTCAGAGGTCCTCTACTCCTGTACCCACCTGTTCACAAAAAAAAAAAAAATAAAAGTTTTTAATGTTACGTTTGATGGTGTTTTCTTTAACTTTTCTCTAACTCTGCTGTGTGTTTTTTCTTCCCTCAGCCGAGCAGTTGAACAGCTATGTTACGCTCAAGCTCCAAAATGTCAAGTCGACTACAGTGTGTGTCAAGGGCTCCCAACCTTGCTGGGAACAGGACTTCCTCTTGTGAGCATTCATCTTTTATATTGCACCTTTTTAACCACTCTTCATTATTGTATTTATTTATTGATTTTTTCCAGTTGTAGGTCAGTTTTTTTTTGGAGGTGATATTCATAACGTGTTATTCATTGATGTGTATGTTTGTTTGTTTATTATTTTTTAAGGTAGTGAAGTCGGGTGCTTTATAATCTGAGGTCATTCGAAACTTGTGTGTTGGTTCCCCAAGGCTACCTTAAGGCTTTTTGAGATAGGACGTCAGGCGCTTGTGGCTAGCCTCTCCTAATTTTAACAGGGATTGATGTTGGGTACATGCCCAACATGGGTGGGTCAGGGTTGGCGTTAATGAAAAGAATGATACATAACACAGTGCCACATCAACTCCTCGACGAACCTCACTATAGCATTCTGATCACGTTAAAATAAAAAAATCTAATCCTAATATTTTATCCTTAAAAAGCCAAATTCTTTATCCTGTTCCGTTGTTGACAAGCCGAGAGAGAGAGAGAGAGAGAGAGAGAGAGAGAGAGAGAGAGAGAGAGAGAAGAGAGAGAGAAGAGAGAGAGAGAGAGAGAGACAAACAGACAGACAGACAGAAAACACACAAAGACCCGCAGACAAAGAGAGAGAGAGAGAGAGAGAGAGAGAGAGAGAGAGAGAGAACACAGGAAGTCGTCAAATACACAGAGATAGATCTGGGTGTCCGGATAGACCTCCAACTATCCCACCTTGTACATTTATAAATACCTACACACACCCTGTCCCCATTATGCCCTCATCTCTCCTCATCCCTCCCCATCCATGCCACTCCCCCTCTCCTTGCCCCCATCAAAGCCCCTTTCCCCCCATCCCTCCCCCTCCCCCTGCAACCCCCTTTCCTTGTACCATCAACTTCTCTGCAGTCCAACTTTTCTCACTTCATTCTATCCTCTTTAAATTTTGCTTAAGTTTAACAAATGAGTTTTGTGGGGACACGAAATAATTTCTGGTTTAAGGATGTTGAGAAGGAGAGGGATGAGGAGGATGAAATAGGAGGAGGAGAAGAAGGAGAAGGAGATGGGAGGAACAGGAGGAGACGGAGGCGCCGATGTGACCAGTCCTTCAGTAACTTTTTATCTATTAGAGTTTCCCACATGTTTGTACGGGATTTCGTTTTCTTTACATACGATGACGCGACTGCTGAACAGACTAGTGCGTCCTGTTATATACTACTTATGTAAATTGTGTGGATCTGCACGTCAAATATTTTGATGTGTGTGTGTGTGTGTGTGTGTGTTGTGTGGTGTGTGTGGTGTGTGTGTGTGTGTGTGGTGTGTGTGTGTGTGTGGGTTGTGTGTGGACTCTAGCGGGTTTCTGGACTGTATATGCATGCTTTTATCTATCGTTGTATAGTTTGAAATGTAATTATTATTAGCTTTTGAGACTGTTTTTTTCTCCTGTTGTTGCCTACTGTTGTTAGGGACAGGAAGCCTGTACTTATAGGCTTACCAATGGTGCCACAGCAAGTGGGACCAAGGTGCCACGGCAAGTGAATAAGACATAACGTACTGTGTATTTAGCCTGAACAAGTAGCAGGGATCGATGGCGCGTGTGCCTGGTCTTGTCTAGCCGTGATGGGAGGGGGAGCAGGGAGGGAAGGAAGGGGGAGCAGGGAAGGGGGAGCAGGGAGGGAAGGAAGGGGGAGCAGGGAAGGGGGAGCAGGAGGGGGGGGGACGGCGAGGGAAGCGAATGAAAAGTAGGAAGGGGAGTCGGGAGGGGTAGGGAGGAGGGAGAGGATAGGAAGACGATCAGAGAGAGAAGGGAATACAGTAGTATGATAATTAGAAAAGGAACAGGAGAGCATGGGGCCCAACAGAACGGGACGAGGAGAGCATGGGGCCCCACAGAACGGGAACAGAGAGCATGGGGCCCCACCGAACGGGAACAGGTGAGCATGGGCCCCACAGAACGGGAACAGGTGAGCATGGGGCCCACAGAACGGGAACAGGTGAGCATGGGGCCCCACAGAACGGGACGAGGAGAGCAGGGGCCCCACAGAACGGGAACAGGTGAGCATGGGGCCCCACAGAACGGGAACAGGTGAGCATGGGCCCAACAGAACGGGAACAGGTGAGCATGGGGCCCCACAGAACGGGAACAGGAGAGCATGGGGCCCCACAGAACGGGACGAGGAGAGCATGGGGCCCCACAGAACGGGAACAGGTGAGCATGGGCCCCCCAGAACGGGAACAGGTGAGCATGGGGCCCCACAGAACGGGAACAGGTGAGCATGGGGCCCCACAGAACGGGAACAGGTGAGCATGGGCCCCACAGAACGGGAACAGGTGAGCATGGGGCCCCACAGAACGGGAACAGGAGAGCATGGGGCCCCACAGACGGGAACAGGTGAGCATGGGGCCCCACAGAACGGGAACAGGAGAGCATGGGGCCCCACAGAACGGGAACAGGTGAGCATGGGGCCCCACAGAACGGGAACAGGAGAGCATGGGGCCCCACAGAACGGGACGAGGAGAGCATGGGGCCCCACAGAACGGGAACAGGTGAGCATGGGCCCCACAGAACGGGAACAGGTGAGCATGGGGCCCCACAGAACGGGAACAGGTGAGCATGGGGCCCCACAGAACGGGAACAGGTGAGCATGGGGCCCCACAGAACGGGAACGGTGAGCATGGGGCCCCACAGAACGGAACAGGTGAGCATGGGGCCCCACAGAACGGAACAGGTGAGCATGGGGCCCACAGAACGGGAACAGGTGAGCATGGGGCCCCACAGAACGGAACAGGTGAGCATGGGGCCCCACAGAACGGGAACAGGTGAGCATGGGGCCCCCACAGAACGGAACAGGTGAGCATGGGGCCCCACAGAACGGGAACAGGTGAGCATGGGGCCCCACAGAACGGGAACAGGTGAGCATGGGGCCCCACAGAACGGGAACAGGAGAGCATGGGGCCCCACAAACGGAACAGGTGAGCATGGGGCCCCACAGAACGGGAACAGGAGAGCATGGGCCCCACAGAACGGGAACAGTGAGCATGGGGCCCCACAGAACGGGAACAGGTGAGCATGGGGCCCCACAGAACGGGAACAGGTGAGCATGGGCCCCACAGAACGGGAACAGGTGAGCATGGGGCCCCACAGAACGGGAACAGTGAGCATGGGGCCCCACAGAACGGGAACAGGAGAGCATGGGGCCCCACAGAACGGGAACAGGTGAGCATGGGGCCCCACAGACGGGACAGTGAGCATGGGGCCCCACAGAACGGGAACAGGTGAGCATGGGGCCCCACAGACGGGAACAGGTGAGCATGGGGCCCCACAAACGGGAACAGGTGAGCATGGGGCCCCACAGAACGGGAACAGGTGAGCATGGGGCCCCACAGAACGGGAACAGGAGAGCATGGGGCCCCACAGAACGGGAACAGGTGAGCATGGGGCCCCACAGAACGGGAACAGTGAGCATGGGGCCCCACAGAACGGGAACAGGTGAGCATGGGGCCCCACAGAACGGGAACAGGTGAGCATGGGGCCCCACAGAACGGGAACAGGAGAGCATGGGGCCCACAGAACGGGAACAGGTGAGCATGGGGCCCCACAGAACGGGAACAGGTGAGCATGGGGCCCCACAGAACGGAACAGGTGAGCATGGGGCCCACAGAACGGGAACAGGAGAGCATGGGGCCCCACAGAACGGAACAGGAGAGCATGGGGCCCACAGAACGGGAACAGGTGAGCATGGGGCCCCACAGAACGGGACGAGGAGAGCATGGGGCCCAACAGAACGGGAACAGGAGAGCATGGGGCCCCACAGAAGGGACGAGGAGAGCATGGGGCCCAACAGAACGGGAACAGGAGAGCATGGGGCCCAACAGAACGGGAACAGGTGAGCATGGGGCCCCACAGAAGGGAACAGGAGAGCATGGGGCCCAACAGAACGGGACGAGGAGAGCATGGGGCCCCACAGAACGGGACGAGGAGAGCATGGGGCCCAACAGAACGGGAACAGGTGAGCATGGGGCCCAACAGAACGGGAACAGGTGAGCATGGGGCCCCCACAGAACGGGAACAGGAGAGCATGGGGCCCAACAGAACGGGAACAGGAGAGCATGGGGCCCCACAGAACGGGAACAGGAGAGCATGGGGCCCCACAGAACGGGAACAGGAGAGCATGGGCCCCACAGACGGGAACAGGAGAGCATGGGGCCCCACAGAAGGTGGGCACGGGAACACTCAAGATGTACCCGACAACACCTTAGTGCCCTGAGACACCACAGATCCCGACCATCCCCGCATCTTAGATAACACACAAACCCGCTCCGTCGGGGCCTTCCCCTAGGAGTTACACAGCCCGAGGTCTTCTTGCACGACACGAGAGACTCCATCCTGCAGGCGACTCCGAAGTCTATAGCTTAGCTTTAGGTTGTGATTTTGATATATATTTATTATATCATACACACACATATATATATATACGGATAATACATATTAATATACTGTTTATAAGGCAGTTATGCAACTGGAGGAAAGTGGCTGCCGACAAGGATATTTCTGTTCCCAACTTTCCAATATTTGTGTGCTCCGATGTCGCCCGTTGGGATCCATTTACTAAATTTGTGGTGGGATCCAGATTGGCCGTGTATTCCCCATGTCCCTCGCCTGTGTCCCTCCTCAGCATGTGTCCCTCGCCCGTGTCCGTTGCTCATCTGTCTCCTGTCTCCTACTATAGTATCCACGAGCTTCTCCTGCGGCCCCTGACCGTCCATCTTTTTCAGCTGACCAGATTTTCTCGCCGGGGAGGAGGGAGGGGGTTCCATTGTCCGTGTCCCAAGATCATAACCCTTATGCCCGTGGCCCATTCCTCTTCCAGGGTTCTCTCAGTGTCCTTATTCCGTGTCCATCGACCGTGTCCTCTCCCTCCCCCCCCCTTCCGTGTGTTTTATGTTCACCTCAGACACTGATAAATGTTGGTATGTGTGGCAACCACGCTCCTTCACCTCTCTCTCTCTGCTCCCTCCCTCCATCTCTCTCTTCTTCCCTCCCTCCCTCCTCTACCTCATTCCCTCCTTCCCTCCCACCCTCTCTCCTTTCCTCTCTTCCTCTCTCCCTCCCTATCTCCTACTTTTCACTTCTTTCGTTTCTCTCTCACCCGTCTTCTCCCCCCCCCCCCCCATAAATATATGCAAAGTACATTTTTTCAATATGGCAAACCAGGTGTGTATTCCTGGCACTCTGACACCGCTGTATTTGGCACTGGTGTCTTGTGGCAACATTGGCTTGTGGCACTGGGGTCTTGTGGCAACATTGGCTTGTGGCACTGGGGTCTTATGGCAACATTGGCTTGTGGCACTGGGGTCTTGTGGCAACATTGGCTTGTGGCACTGGGGTCTATGGCAACATTGGTTTGTGGCACTGGGTCTTATGGAAACATTTGCTTGTGGCACTGGGGTCTTATGGCAACATTGGCTTGTGGCACTGGGGTCTTATGGCAACATTGGCTTGTGGCACTGGGGTCTTATGGCAACATTGGCTTGTGGCACTGGGGTCTTATGGCAACATTGGCTTGTGGCATAAATTTAATGGGAGTAGCAAGCTATGGCAGGGTGAAAAATATATCCATTTGTGGAGAGTTACTGGTGGAGGTCTCTCCTTGCGGACCCTGGCGGCCGTGTCATTCGCGTCTGTGGTGCCGCCAAGTTATTGCAATTGCAAATATATTTGTTGCCATAGTTTATGTGTGTGTGTGTGTGTGTGTGTGTGTGTGTGTGTGTGTGTGTGTGTGTGTGTGTGTGGTGTGTGTGTGTGTGGGTGTTTGTGTGTGTGTGTGTGTACTCCCTAGTTGGGTTGCGGGGGTTGAGCTTTGGCTCTTTGGTCCCGCCGCTCACCATCTACTGGTATACAGATTCCTGAGCCTATTGGGCTCTTCATATTACTTTTGAAACTGTATAATAGAGTCAGCCTCCACCACATCACTTCCTAATGCATTCCATTTACTAACTACTCTGACACTGAAAAAGTTCTTTCTAATGTCTCTGTGGCTCATTTGAGTAACTCACTTCCCCTGTGTCCTCTTGTGCGTGTACCAACCGTGTTAAATAATCCATCCTGTCTACCCTGTTAATTCCCCTGAGAATTTTGTATGTGGTGATCATGTCTCCCCGGGCTCTTCTGTCTTCCAGCGACGTGAGGTGCAGTTCCCAGAGCCTTTCCTCGTAACTTATGTCTCTTAGTTCTGGAACTGTGTGCGTGTGCGTCTATTTACTATTTATATTTACTATTTGTTCCTGCAGAATCGAGCACACACACCACACACACACACACACACACCACAACACACACACACACACACCACACACACCACACACACACAGGAAGCAGCCCGTAGCAGCTGTCTAACTCCCTGGTACCAATTTACTGCTAGGTGAACAGGGGGGGGGGGGGACGGCATCAGTAAAAGAAATTCTGCCTAATTGTTTCTGTCATTATTCACGTTATGGAATGGGGATGACTGTTGTGGGTGTGTTTTGTCATTCCTGCGCTTTTGTTTGGTGCCAAATCGTGTTTGTATAATCCCGTATGCGTTGCCACATTCCCATCTTTGCTTTGTCTAGGACACTCCTGTGTTATTTTGTCCCAGTGGGCGAGGGTTGCTTGTTTGTTTGTTATGCTGTTTTTATTGTAGTCTCTACCACTTGGGTTGATCGGTACAGGAACGGCTTGTGCGGCTTACAGGTCGGCGTTCGATTCCCGACGGTCCAAGTGTTGTACGCTATTCTTCCAGCCTGTCCCCGTGGTCCCAGATCCTTGTTTTCATGTAGCTTCCAAATGTTATATCGTCATACTGGCTTACAACTTTTTTCTGATAATTACCTTTCTCTCTCTCTCTCTCTCTCTCTCTCTCTCTCTCTCTCTCTCTCTCTCTCTCTCTCCAGGGCTCACAACCTACCAGTGGCTCACAACCTACCAGTGGCTCACAACCTACCAGGGGGCTCACAACCTACCATGGGCTCACAACCTACCAGGGGCTCACAACCTACCAGGGGCTCACAACCTACCAGGGGCTCACAACCTACCAGGGACTCACAACCTACCAGGGGCTCACAACCTACCAGGGGCTCACAACCTACCAGGGGCTCACAACCTACCCAGTGGCTCACAACCTACCAGGGGCTCACAACCTGACCAGGGCTCACAACCTACCAGGGGACTCACAACCTACCAGGGACTCCCCCAGGCTCACAACCTCAGGAACCAACTCAGGGTAAACCTCCGCTCACAACCTACCAGTGGCTCACAACCTACCAGGGCTCACAACCTACCAGGGGACTCACAACCTACCAAGGGGCAATCACAACCTACCAGGGACTCACAACCTACCAGAAGTCACAACCTACCAGGGGGCTCACAACCTACCAGGGGGCTTCACAACCTACCAGGGGCTCACAACCTACCAGGGGCTCACAACCTACCAGGGCTCACAACCTACCAGAAGCTCACAACCTACCAGGGACTCACAACCTACCAGTGGCTCACAACCTACCAGGGACTCACAACCTCCAGGGGCTCACAACCTACCAGGGCTCACAACCTACCAGTGGCTCACTCACAACCTACCAGGGGGCTCACAACCTACCAGGGACTCACAACCTACCAGGGGCTCACAACCTACCAGGGGCTCACAACCTACCAGGAGCTCACAACCTACCAGGGGACTCACAACCTATCAGGAGCTCATAACCTACCAGGGGGACTCACAACCTATCAGAAGCTCACAACCTACCAGGGGACTCACAACCTATCAGAGCTCACAACCTACCAGGGGACTCACAACCTCACCAGGGGACTCACAACCTACCAGGGCTCACAACCTACCAGTGGGACTCACAACCTACCAGGGGACTCACAACCTACCAGGAGGCTCACAACCTACCAGGGACTCACAACCTACCAGGGGCTCAAACCTACCAGGGGAAGCTCACAACCTACCAGGGGACTCACAACCTACCAGAGGACTCACAACCTACCAGGGGGCTCACAACCTACCAGAGGACTCACAACCTACCAGAGGCTCACAACCTACCAGGGGCTCACAACCTACCAGGAGCTCACAACCTACCAGGGGCTACTCCAACAAACCTACCAGAACTCACAACCTACCAGGGGGCTCACAACCTACCAGGGACTCACAACCTACCAGGGGGGCTCACAACCTACCAGAGACTCACAACCTACCAGGGACAACCTGAGCTCACAACCTACCAGGGACAAGTCAGAGACTCACAACCTACCAGAAGGCTCACAACCCTACCAGGGGCTCACAACCTACCAGAGGCTCACAACCTACCAGAGAGCTCACAACCTACCAGGGACTCACACCTACCAGAACTCACAACCTACCAGGGACTCACAAACCTACCAGAGACTCACAACCTACCAGATCACCTACAGGGGGGGGCTCACAACCCCAGACTAGGCCTCTCAGGGAATGTGAGAGTGGACAAGGCAGATATAAACAGGGGAAATAACCGCGCTGGGCTATTTTTAGCGCCATGAAGCACTAAGCCAATTGTGGGTGAGAGTGGGAGAGGGGAAGGAGGGGGAGATGATGGGGGGGGGAGAAGGGGGGGGGGGGAAAGGGGAGAGAAGAGGGGGCTACTTTGGCTCAGAGAGATTCAAGAGTCGATGGCAGCGGTGTTTGTGGTTATTGTGGTGGTTGTTTTGGTGCCTTTGGTAGTGGTAGTGGTAGTTGGTGTTAAGAGGTGGTGGTGGTGGGTGAGGGTGTGTGCTTGTGTCTCTTACGGGTATTACGATGAACGGAGTAAGCATAAGGAAGCAGAACATGAGAAGTGGATTT
>WNGS01000337.1:8675808-8685994 GCA_020271785.1 Procambarus virginalis | reverse complement strand
AGAACCCGAATGAAGAGAGGTGAGAAGCGGTGTACCGCAAGGATCAGTTTTGGGTCACCTGTTTGTTCTGGTATGGTACATGTGGATGACATGCCTGAGAGCAGAGTCATGTCATGTCACTCTACTGATCATGTTGACCTGATAGACACAAGGACAAGCAATCACTACATATCGACTTGAGAATGGTCCAGGACGGACCGAAACGTCGTCGTCCCTTCACCTTCTAGTGTGTGGTCTGGTCAACAATCACTACATAGTTTACAACAATCAGATAAATTGTTACTTAAGACTTAATGCCACCAAATAAAGTGCTATACTTGTATAGCTCATATATTCATACAAACTCATACATTCTCATACCCGAGGGGGGGGGGTATGAGAATAGTGATGAGCGAAGGGTCAGAAAACTAATCCAATTTATGATGCATGTAGTGGAAATATCTAAAACCAGCGGACATAGCGAAACCCCTTGGAAATGAACACAAGGATTTCCTCCAAACTCAATACACACCTTAACAAATCCACAAGGGCCGTGACGAGGATTCGAACCTGCGTCTGGAGCATCCCACACACTGCCTTAATCGACTGAGCTACGACATGGCAGCCACGACTAGTCAATACACACCTTATGCATGATTTTGGTAAAGTATATATGTATGAACTGTGTCCCATATGGGCCAATAGATCCACGACAGTTTATTATTATGAATTATCACTTTCCCTAACTCCATATGTCCATGTTATTCATTTGTAACTGGCAGAACGCCAAATTGCCTGAACCTGGCAGCAAAACTTGCTGTCAGAATCCGCTTCATTCTATAGCAAAGCTCATTCCTCTCCCTTCTCCCTCCTTTCCCTCCCGTCCTTTTCCCCTGCTCCCAGCCAGTGACAGTGACAGGGACAGTGACAGTGAGTTTGGGTGCAAGTTTTTCACCAGCCGCAGTTCAGTGTCGTCAGGTGGGGCAGTGACAGATAACCTTAACAGTGATCATTATAGGCAGCCTTTGGTACTGCCCATGACACCAGGCAAGTACAACAGTGCCAACCAAATTGGACAGTGCTCGTCACAACCCAGCTCGGGGTGGCGGAGGGGGGGGGGCGGGCACGGATGGTTGTGCTTGAAAGTGGACACAAGCAGGAGGGGTTGGAGAGAGGGGGAGGGGGTGTGGGGGCAGGAAGGGGGGGGGGTAGTTAAGAGCGACAGGGTGTGAAAGTTTTACGAGGGATCAATACCTGGCAGCTGACTTGTAAACACAAGCACCACCTGGCCCACACAGCCACCTGCGGCTCTTACGGGGCTCACCATAGCCCGTGCTGCTTGGAACTTTTGTTCCAGGTAGCAAATCTTAAACAACAACAACAGCAACCTGCGGCTTTCTCTCTCCTTCCTTAATGTGTTCACTCAAACACAAACACACAAGCGTGAACAATTACGCACGCGCACATATACACGCGCGTGCACACACATACACACACCCTCACGCACCAAGGAAAATATCAGTGACGGATCAAGTAATTGCACTATCAGAGAATTGAACATACAAGAAAATATGCCAAGTGCAAACAAGTACTTCGAAGAAGTGTTGAAGCAAGGGCCGTCGCACCTGCTACATATAGACTACTGGACAACACCCTCGAGGAAGAGACAAGGCAACATTGAAGTTGCAGCTGATAAAAAGTAGTTTGAAAGATAAACTAAAAACAAGACAAAGTTCTCCATTAATGTGAGAAAAAAAACCCGACTATAACCAAAGAAAGAGAGAACTACCTTAACAACTGGAAGACTGCTAATGCCTTATTTAAAATAAGAAGTAGTATATATATATATATATATATATATATATATATATATATATATATATATATATATATATATATATATAGGCCTATATCACTGCATCACTGCAGCTATCACTGCAAGCAACCCAATCAAAACTATCGAGGCAGATGCATGCAAACCATCAATATTACTATGTTTTAAATTTTACTATCACGTCTCATGTTAATGGATCGGTGGAAACGGTAAACGTTGCAATAGAAGGGAAGATGGTTTGCGTACAGGAGCCGCAGTAACTGGAAATGTATTCATGTAAGGTACAAAATGCCTGCTGCCAGTAGGAAGCCAAGTGTAGTGCTGTGACTGGAGAGATCTGAGGGAGAGAAGTAACAAGCGGATTAATACAGGGATCAACGCTAAAACAGGGTGGTATTTCTGATCAACACCATGACCCATACCCTCTCTGATCAACACTACGACTGTCCTATTTCTAAACGTTAAGAGAAGAATGGTAGAAGGGAGCGGGTCGCTGTGGGGACTGCACCAGAGGGCTGCATGTCTCAGCTGTGCCCAGCAGTGGGGCTGGACGTGGACCGGTGGGCGCTAATTACTAGCGGCGACGGAAGGATCACCAATAAAAAAGCAACATTCTTCCAAGGATGTGTCAGGTAGGGTAGAGGGGATGTTATTAAGCACACACTTTGCCTGTAGGAGCTCCACCAGTTACAGCCCCGCTCCTGTGCCAGGTAAGTCCACTACGGGCTCACCATAACCTCGTGCTACTTGCCCCGCTCCTGTGCCAGGTAAGTCCACTACGGGCTCACCATAGCCCGTGCTACTTGCAACCTTTTGTTCCCAGAAGCTGAATCTAAAACAACAGCTGTAATGACAATGCAGTGACTTATTTTGAGTTTGGCTAGCCTGCTTCATACTGGTATGCAGTGTAATGCGTAGCGTATAGGACTGGTAAATGGCACGTCGAGGTGTGTAACACGTGTAGGTCTCTAGCTTTGTAGTTTAAAGAATAGAGGATACACAGCGTGGAGAGAAGCATGCCAGGGAGATCTCGGGATTGTCGTAGAGGCAGATATGGAGAGAAAAAAAGAATGGTTTCAACCTGAATTGCGAAGGATGGGGTATGAAGAAAGACTGAATGAACTAGACCTGACATTGCTAGAGGAAAGGAGAGAGAATAGAGATATGAAAAAGACATAAAATGCTTAGGGGGATTGAATTAAGTGGATAAAAAGGAGACATTCAAAATACCAATAGAATAAGAGGGCATGGATAAAAACTTAAGAATCAGACAAGTCATAGAGATGTTACAAAGATTTTGGCGTAAGGTAGTGAAAAAAATAGTACGACCATTTTCTAGTACGACAATTTTTGGCGTTATGTAGCGCATACGAGCGAAAAGCGACGTTCCTTGTAGGAGAACAGGTTGTAACATGTGTGTTACTTAGAAAGCAATTTATGTTTCCCGGCCTTTAAGCAATAGACTGGGGCCACGCCCTGCTACGGAACATACCAGCATGTAACCTGACATTGAAAAGTGAGTTACTGGTCGTGTTTAGTCCACTACGGGCTCACCATAGCCCGTGCTACTTGGAACTTTTTGTTCCAGGTAGCGAATCTTAAACAACAAAAACAATGGTCGTGTCGCTTTATAATTAGAGTTTAATAATTAACTCATTATTTAAGGTTATTGAAAGAAATAAACCATTTTTTTCGTATCGGTCAATTGGAGGCAAGTGTGTTCGTCTGCGTGTTTGTGGTTGCTAATATTTGCCTCTGCTGGGTCTAGCATCACCGAGCTCCTGGGTCCGGCTCTTCCAGCCGTCTCAATCGAATGTTCCCTGACTCCCAACACTCAGATCTACTTTTCAACATGTGAATGGAATTTATACTCTCTCTCCTTCCAGTTCTTTCCCTCTATAGTCACACACATTGAGTAAATGACGGAGTATGTGTGTATTTGCTATTTGTGTCTGCAGAATCCAGCTATTAGCTCTTGGACCCGACCTTAACCAATCTATTTTTCCTTTTATTGCCTCTACTACATATATTTGTAACGCACGCACACATCCCCAGGAGGTAGCCCGTAGCAGCTGTCTAACTCCCAGATATCTAGTTACTGCTAGGTGAACAGGTCCATCAGGGTGAAAGAAACTTTGCCCCTTTGTTTCCGCCTCCGCCGGGAAATGAACTACGACCCCACAGCGCTGTGTGTGTGTGTGTGTGTGTGTGTGTGTGTGTGTGGTGTGTGTGTGTGTGTGTGTGTGTGTGTGGAATGTTATATGAGTGTGACGTCAATTTAAAGTATACATATTTTTTAGAATAGAAAGTTATTACTTCATGATTTTTATGAGTTTTGTATCTCTGGGGAGACAGACAGACAGACACAGGAATATAATATAACAATTGGAATATATGTGTTTGTTATATAGGAATATAACAAACAATTGTAACAAATATACATTATTTTCCTGTTTATGAAACTAAAACAAATAAAATTGTTCAATTACAATCTCAATCTCAATCTCTCTCTCTCTCTCTCTCTCTCTCTCTCTCTCTCTCTCTCTCTCTCTCTCTCTCTCTCTCTCTTATAGCCTCCCCTTCCCATAGCTCAGCCCGAGCTTTACCCTACTAGTTTTCACTGCAACACGCCCGCCAATCAGTTAATAACCAAGTCCCCCAATTACTGCTGCGTTAACAGGGTCGACGAACAGTTAAGGATGGGTGGGCGGCCAGTCTTCGCACATTGTTAAGAATAAAGGGGGTATGGCGCTATATATCTTCTTTGTATAATCCGGAGAGATTGGAGGAGTAAGGGGGAGAGCCTTCAGCTTCGCTATCTTTATCCAGGCAGACAGTGGTAGTGTTTAGAGTGGTTTAGCTGACCTCTCTTGAGAGCACCCAACCTACTTAGCGGATAAGTATAGGAAGCGACGGCGTTTCGGACCGTCTTGACCATATAATGGGTTCAAGACGTGTGGCAATGGTCCAGGACGGACCGAAACTTATGTGCTAATATTTTCAGATATATGGATTGGGTTTCTAATGTTCAGCTCCGTTATTGTGACTTTATGTCTGTAGATATTCTCTACTTTCTCAACAAACATTCGTTAATAAGAAAAAAAATTGTATGACATGTAACAACTTAAAGCAATTTAATTTGTTGATATATTAAATTCAAAATAGGCGTCAATGATTAATTTAATTAACATTTAAGATATATAAACATGTCTGCTGTTGGATTTCAGATCATGAGCATAAATACCTGTGTCAGAGAACCATTAGGAGTACGCGAATGTGGGCCAAAGATTGCGCTAACTGCGGTGTTAAACTGTGTAGTTTTGATAATTAATCTCCATTTGCTGCAAGAGTGTGTGTGTGTGCAGCAGGTTGGTCAGGCTCAGTGCTGGGGGGCAGAGGCAGCTACACTGGTCATCTGGGTGAAGTGTGTGTTGGGTGGTGTAGTGGGTGTTGGGTGGTGTAGTGGGTGTGGGATACAAGCTCCGATATCATGCCAGGCACTGCACAAGCACCACTATCATGCCAAGCACTGCACAAGCACCACTATCATGCCAAACACTGCACAAGCACCACTATCATGCCAAGCACTGCACAAACACCACCATCCTCACAACTGCCCTGTAATGTTGCAACTCTGGATTAACTGCCCAATAACTTGCAATGTTGAGTGTTTTAAGGGTGCGGCGAGTAAAGATGATCAGTTTGTTCACGTGTATTGCAACGTATATGGAGGCCTGTAAATGATTACTGTGTAGCATTCTTATATACACACTCAGATGCTTATTGTATATGTTTTATGCTTTGGCTAAGTCTATTTTAGGGGAGAAAGTCTCTGTGTATCATGTTGGATTATATTGTGGGGGTTGGTTGCTATAGAGGAGGTATTTAGCTCTTGGGCCACCAGCCCAAGAGCTAAATGTGGGAGCGGGGCGTCTCATCTTGAGTAATCTTTCTAGTACTGGTTTTCTAACATGGCGCTCGATGTGTCCCACACCTTGTGGCTTGTGTTGTAGTCTGATGTTCAGTGGTTGTATGTTCAGGGCTTCCTGGAGCTCCTGGAGTGTTTTGGTCACATGGTGGACGGTGTTTGGCTGTTGTCAGTGTCGTGTTTTGTTCTGCTGTAGTTTATACAGGTTAGTTGTCCTTAAGGTGTGGAGGGGCGGTGGAGGGCGCGCGAGGTGCAGGGGTCAACACCCTTGTATAAGTGTGGCTTTGTCTTCGTGTCCAGCACTTGCCCCGCTCCTGTGCCAGGTAAGTTACGGGCTCACCATAGCCCGTGCTACTTGCCCCGCCCCTGTGCCAGGTAAGTTACGGGCTCACCATAGCCCGTGCTACTTGGAACTTGTTCCGAGTAGGTGAATCTATTACAACAACAACAACATCGTATTCAGACTAACGAAGACTCACTTTGTCTAATCATGATTTTGCTCTGTTTATTCAGCCATTTTAAGTGAACTTTGATTCCTGTTCTGAATCCTGAATGTTGTGTGCAAGTATTGTGAGTGGTTCACTTCCCCTCCTCTCCCCCCATTCCCCACCGCTGACCTTCTGGTAAGGTTGACTCAGAAGACAATGCCGAGAAAAACCAAAAGGTTTAGATCATCGTGCCTAGTGATAAGATTACCCCCGCCCTCACAAAAGGTCACGTTAATCACAATGAGACACAGTTAAGGCATCTCACTCTGGGTTAGTTGCTGCTACAGGAGACGGTGTGAGCCAAGGGCACTGTCCTCCTGAGGTTGCGATAGTTTCACCGGTTGTCGTTCACAGTGAAATTGTGTATTCACTGTATAGGACAGTCACACCTGACCATCTCAACTGAACGCTCTCACCGAGTTAAAAAAAAAACAGTTTCCACACTCACAGTGCGATTAGCTAATCCCTCCCGACCATATCGTTCCTTGTGCAGAAACTTGGTCACCTCATAACTCCAATCGACTTGAGAATGGTCCAGACGGACCGAAACGTCGTCGTCCCTTCTAAGTGTGTGGTCTGGTCATCATAACTCCTGTATCTTCTCCTGGTCCCGCCTTGGGGACATTCTTGGTTTAATGCAATGACTCGGTTTTATCATATTTATGGTTTAAAATTGTGTATATACTTAGTGCAACTACTTCTTTGTCCAACCCATTCCACTCATTAACAACTTCGAGACTCATTACTCTCAAGATTCCATTTATGAGATGGATGGCAGGGATGTGAGAAGGTAATTGGGGAAGTATATCTTAGATGTTTCGAAGTATATGAGTGTGTGTACGTATGTGTGTGTGTGTACTTATATATATGTGTGTATATAATATTAGCAATAGTGTAACTAGCTTCACAAGATTGTCACTTGCTTATAGCTAAATAACATGGAGTTCAGTTCCTAAACCCATTATGTGCCTCTGGCACCACGCCCAGAGTAGAGTATGGGGCGCATAATAAATAAAATCATCAATCAACGAATCAACTAACTTAATGGTTCAGGTGAACAGTCATCCACATTGGAAGTGTAGATGGCATCAGTGACTTCTCTCTCACTTAACGAGACTATTAATTGCCGTGTTCACTCTTAACGGGGTCACAGCCAATTTCCCAATTACCTAATGATGTACTTACATGGGTAGCGTCCGGATCCGTCTCTGGTTGGAGTGTGTGATCAACATTAACTGTGACGCGGTAGGCAGTGCGTCCGCTTACAGTTTTGGGTTCGAGTCCCAGCAAGGTGAGGTGGTTGGGCAGTTTCCTCCACACGACACATCTGTTTACCAGGCAGTAAAGAGGTACTGGGAGTTGGTCAACTGTTGTGGGTAGCATCCTGGGGAAAATCAGTCGTTAGTCCAGGACAGCCGTTCTTTCCTGGGGTGCAGGACCCCCTCCCCCTGGGGCGCGGGGGGCCCGCTGTGGGGGGTGTTACGGCCTCACTTAGCCGATTGATTGATGAAGATTAAGCTACCCAAGAGTGGCACGGGCATGAATAGCCCGTAATCACTAACCAGTAACGGGGGTTCATTTAATTCAAACTTTCTATCGGGTCTTATAGTGCCTCTTCTTACCAGACACAGTTCACTGTCTCCACCGACTTCGACTCCCACGTGTGTCCCACTGGAACAAGTCTTGCGTTCAGGACTGCCCTGGGGTGAACTCATCCTGCGACCAAGGTCCCTCCACATCACTTCTGAGGAGTAAACCTGCATAACAAGAGAGGAAACTACACCGGTGTCGTCGGTAAGGTCATAGCCTCCACCGGACACGAAAATGGGTCAGGTGCGTCAAAGATGGCGTTAACATCGTCACAGGGTGCGAGAGTATTGTAGGTCACTAATTGTAAACACAAGTTCCGAACAGTCACGCGAGGAGACAACTTCTGTACTGCTTGTTTATATTTGTGTAAATATTAACTTTATATACCGGCGTATGAACATCAGTTTTGAGAACCAAAGGTGTAGGGTTCGTGGCTTGCGAACCAAAGGTGTGCGAGATCGTGGCTTGCGAACCAAGGGTGCGAGATAATGGCTTGCGAACCAAAGGTAAGAGATCGTGGCTTGCGAACCAAAGGTGGAGATCTGGCCACCAAAAAGGATGGATCGTGGCTTGCGAACCAAAGGTGTGAGCATGTTGCGAACCAAGTAGAGATCGTGGCTTGCGAACCAAGGTGTGAGATCGGGTGCTGCAGGTCGAGATCGTGGCTTGCGAACCAAAGGTGTGCGAGATCGTGGCTTGAGAACCAAAGGTATGCGAGATCGTGGCTTGAGAACCAAAGGTGGCTTGCGAACCAAAGGTGTGCGAGTCACACTAAAGATTGATACAATGTGAATAAACACCGTTGGAGGCGTACCGGGACTCTTCCTCACTCACTCCACCACTCGAATTACAAAAAAAAAAAAAAAATAGTCCAGCGCTGAAATGCAATCACGAGGGTGAGATATATTCCCTCCCTGAAAGATCCTATGAGCCTTGATGGCACCTTTCTTAAACACTCCATACAACACACACACACAATCCTTGAGCTTCGGCTACCATGTCTGTCATATTTTAAGGTATCCGACCTTCAAGTCCTCCTGGCCCTGCCTCCTGGCCCCACCGGCACTATGGTAATGGGTTTTCACCGGGACAGTTTACCGTCTTTAAAGCGTGTGAACGAGACAAGCAAGGTGAGTGAGGAAGATACAAGGCAGGTGAGTGGAACTCGCAAGTAGGAAAGCCAGTTCATTCCTCAAATCGCGTGGCATCATACATACAGCTCTTTGTATTATGTAGATTGTAGTACGTAATGAGCGAAGGACTGGAGAAGGAGGGAGCGAGAGGAAAGGAGGGCCAAGAAGAAGGGAAAGAGGTCTTACAGCACCGCAGAAGAGGGGGGAAAGAGGTCTTACAGCACGCAAGAGAGAGGGGGGGGGGAGACGGAAGAGGTCTTACAGCACGCAAGAGAGAAGGGAAAGAGGGAAAGGAGAGGCTTATCAGGCACGCAAGAAGAAGGGAAAGAGAAAGGAAAGGGAAAGAGGCTTACAGCACGCAAAGAAGAGGGGGAGGGAAAGAGGGCTTACAGCACGCAAGAGGAAGGGAAAGAAACGGGGCTACAGCACCCCGCAAGAGAGGGGGAAGGAAGGGGGGGGAAAGAGGTCTTACAGCACGCAAGAAGGGAAAAAGAGGTCTTACAGCACCGCAAAGAATGAAGGGAAAGAAGAATTTGGCTCAGTAAATGTAAATAATGGAATGGAGAAGTCATGAAGGGTGAACACATGAAAAAGACTTGGAAGAAGAATACGAGGAGAACGATGTGGATGAGGAGGAGGGGAGATGGGTAAATGGGAAGAGCACGGAGGGACAGAAGAAAGGGAACGCGGGGGACGGAAGGCAAGGGGTGAAGAGGGAGACTAATTATTATATAATTGTCCAAATGACTTAATTACCTGCAAACTTCCCCCCCAGCTCCCACTCAGCGGGACATAAGAGCACGCTTACTCTTATCTCCGGCCGTCATAGTTCATTACCTTCCTTATTCACACCGTGGCAGTCGAGAGTGACAGAGAAAGGAGAGGGAGTGAGGTGGAAGGAGGGAGAGAGAGAGAGAGAGAGAGAGAGAGAGAGGAGAGAGAGAGAGAGAGAGAGAGAGAGAGAGAGGAGAGAGTTTACCCACTGTTTCCCTTCACTCTCCTCTCGCGCTCTCCTCTCTCTCGTCCCAGCTCTCTAGCCTCTCCTCTTCCTCTCTCCTCTCTCCTCGCTCTCGAGAAGTGAGAGGAGAGGAGAGGAGATGGAGAGGGAGAGACGGAGGAGGAGAGAGAGAGGAGATTGTAGTAACACCACACTGTTTTCCCCTTTCACTCTTCTCTCTATTCTCCTCTCTCTCCTCCTCTCTCTCTATCTATCTCTCTATCTCTCTCTCTCTCT